>JAAGKR010003329.1:0-76228 GCA_011419295.1 Clarias macrocephalus | reverse complement strand
AGCTGAGATCCATCAGAGGGAGCGTGGAAGCTTGTACAAAGCAAATACAAAGCAAAATAAATTAAACAAAAGGGTAAATAAATAAACAAACAAACAAACATTAGATTAGAACATCGTCTTGGCCAGAAGGACAAGATTTCATACGTGCAGATTCCACACAAGGTTCTTTAGATGAACCTTTGCTAGAAATTGTAAACATTTTTTTCCTGGTTCCGTCTTGCAGAACGAGTTAGTACAGATTAATTCACCTTGTAAAGAAGACGTTGGTCTACACTGGATGAATCTTTGAACTCTGACCTTGCTGTTGAGCTTCTGGGTCTGGAGTGTGTGCTCGTCGTAGGAAGCCTTCATGCGGGCGTGGAGCGCGGTGATCTCCTGCTCGCGAGCGCTCAGCTCCGAGCTCAGCCGGGTTTCCACCGAAGCCATCTTGCTCTTCTCGCTGCTCAGCTCCTGAAGGTGCACACACACTTGCGTTTGATGCACACCAATGAAACGACGTGGGCATATGATGCCGAGTTGTATGGCGTGTACCGAGCATCGACTGAGGTGAAAAGCCGAACACGCACAAGACAAAAGGATAAAATTACAGAGGGAGAGAATGGCGTCAGCTTGCCATGTATTAACCATGTTCACCGTTCCTGTCAGTGTAGTTCCTATTCATGCATAAATGACTGACAAGAGCCTAAAGGTTTACAATCAAAGGGTGTGACTGATTCTTTCTGACTGATTGCTGTTTCCCGGGTGATTACAAATGCAAATCAAAGAGGTCAGAAAGAGAAAGGGAGGGGAAAAAACAGGTTTATTTAAAGCCCTGATTCAGCACTTTAAAGCTGGGGTTATTATATTTCATGTGTTATCAATATATGGCTCATTCTACCAAATAAATGGATCTGGTATAATAAATCTGGTGTATAAAAGGTTGAAGCATTCCTGATCTCAACACACTGAAACCGTGTTTATATGCTTTTAATTCAGGATTTGAACAGGAATGAACGGCAAACCTTGGTGAGCTCTCGGATCTTGGTCTTGGACGCGTTGGCGTTCCCCTGCTCAGCAGACAAGAGCTTGTCCTTCTCCTCCAGCTGCTTCTTCAGCGCTGCCAACGGGTCACCCTTCTGAGACGCCTTGACAAGCAGAAAGAGCAATTGTACACATCGGTGGAAAAAATATATATATAATATAAAGAAACAAGTACAAGGGGAACACAAATACAGATTTATTTCATTTTGAATTATAGTTGTTGAGATGCGACACTACAAACTAATCCAACATTCATAATGGGGAGACGAGCAGCCAGTCATTTGCGGGTGTGGTGAGGCTGAGGTCGTTGTTAAGGAAATGAAACAGCCGTTCTGAAGAATAATTAAAACCCTGTTTGGGTTGGGTTTGTTGCTTTACAGGAAAAACCTCACAGTTCTTTGTGGCTAACACGAAAGCACGGCAAGAGACAGAGGAATGAGGAAAAGAAGACGAGGACACGAAGACAGGGTGCGGGATAGGAAACAGGGTTATACCAGCTGCCAGGTGTCAGCCCCCGCCTTGTCACTGATGATCTCCAAAAGCTTCTGCGTCTCCGAGTCGCTGAAACTGGAGCTGCTCAGGGTGGAGGCCAGGGTTTTAAATGGCAACAGCAGGGGCACATCTGCAACATCCACAGCAGCTGGTGCAGAAAAAACAAACAGAGCAGAAGTGTTGAATACATGGTCATTGTTTCAAAAACAAAAGCATCATACATTGTCCATTGTACACAATGGAAAGAGCGCAACACATTGATCATTGACGTTTCTATTATACTACAGGTATGCGTTACGCCAAAAAAAAAAAAACCCTGTGCCAACTGGTACCTACAAGTTTTTGTTTATAGTTAAACTTGTGAGCTAATCTGCAGCACCTACCTGACTCTGCCTTCTTTTTTGACTTCTTCTTGGAAGGCGCTTCAGGTCTGGGTGGCTCAGCTTTTGGTGACAAGGTCACTGTCGGGGCGACCTCAGCCTCCACGGCGACAGCTGGCTGTTTCGCGCCCTTGGGAGCTGGTTCCTTAGCGCTTTTAACATTAGATTCTTTTGCAGACTTAGCAGCTGATTCTTTGGCTGGCTTTGACTCTTTAACGACAGGTTCCTTGACTGCCTTGGCAGCTGGTTCCTTGGCAACTTTAGTGGCCGAATCCTTCGCGACAGGTTCTTTAGAAACCTTAACAGTCTGCTGCTTGGTGACAGGTTCCTGAGTACCCTTAGCACCCTTTGTGGCTTGTTCCTTGACGATGGTTTCCTTCACCACCTTTGCAGCTGGTTCCTTGGCAACTTTAGGAGCTGCTTCCTTAGCAGCAGGTTCCTTGGCCCCCTTAGCAACAGATTCCTTGCCCACCTTAGGACTTGATTCTTTAGCAACGGATTCCTTGCCCGCCTTAGGACTTGCTTCCTTAGCAACGGATTCCTTTGCCCCTTTAGGACTTGCTTCCTTAGCAACGGATTCCTTGCCCCCCTTAGGACTTGGTTGCTTAGCAACGGATTCCTTGCCCCCCTTAGGACTTGGATCCTTAGCACCGGATTCCTTGCCCCCCTTAGGACTTGGATCCTTAGCACCGGATTCCTTGCCCCCCTTAGGACTTGGATCCTTAGCACCGGATTCCTTGCCCCCCTTAGGACTTGGATCCTTAGCACCGGATTCCTTGCCCCCCTTAGGACTTGATTCCTTGCCCCCTTTAGGACTTGGTGCAGCTGGTTCTTTAGCAAACTTAGGAGCTGCTTCTTTGGCAACCTTAGGCGCTGCTTCCTTAACAACAGGCTCCTTGGCCCCCTTAGCAACAGATTCCTTGCCCCCTTTAGGATTTGCTTCCTTAGCAGACTCCTTGCCCACCTTAGCGTCTGGTTCCTTTGCAATAGATTCCTTGGCACCCTTGGAAGCCGATTCCTTCGCAGCCTTGGCAGTTGGTTCTTTTACAACTTTACCAACAGATTCCTTGGAAATCTTGGCAGCCGTGTCCTTAGTGGCGGAGTCCTTAGTGTTCTTAGGGGCCAATTCTTTGGTGATGGTCTCAGGGACAATTTCAACAGGTTTAACAGATGCTGACTCCACCTTCGCTACCTTCTTCTTCTTCTTGTCTTTTGGGGAAAGGGCAGGTGGTGCTGCTGCAGCTACTGCTGCTGCAGCAGACTTCATGACTGCTGCCTCAACTTTCAACTGGGCAACTGGGACGACAGGCGCAGGAGCACGCTCAGGAATAACCTCGGGTTCAGATTCAGGTTCTGGTTCGCTCGTTTCTGAAGTGAGCTCATGGCCAGAGTCGCTCTGCGCCTCCTGTTCAGGAAGCTTCCCGTTCGGCTTCTCCTCCTTCTTCTTGGCTTTGCCTTTCTTCTCTGCTGCCTTCTTCTTCTTGTCCACACGTTGGGGCTGAGTCTTGGCCTGTTCGCGACGCTGCTTAGCCAGGGCTTCCTCATAAGAGGTCTCTTTCATAGATAGAGTGGAGACAAGGGCGATCCCGATAGCCGAAACCACCATGAAGCCACCAAACACCATGATGCCGAGGGTCTGAGGGTCGTACACGTCCATCTTTATTCAGTCCTGTTCCACCGATGATTCCGTTTCTGCAAAGGGATGAAGAACACTGGATATTAGGGATGGGAATCACCAGTCACCACCCGATATGTTAACTGTTCTTGGGTGTCGACTTGATTAAAATTGCGATTCTATATGTATACATTTTTTTCAAATATCAGTTTTACATTTTCCCCAATTTTGTGACAATTTTAAAACTTAAAAAAAAAAAAAGCTCAATGCCTAATTAAATATATAGCACTTTCTTTTTAAAAATCTGACTTAAAAGGCAAGCTTAGCATTTAATCAATACAATTTTTTTTATACAAGAGTTTAACATTTAACTATGCAGCACGCGTCTCCGTCATCCACCATAATTATTATTTTTAATAGTAATTAAAACTTAGTAAATAATTCACTCCTACCACACAGGATGAAAATGTGTAAATAGTTCACATGTAGGATTATAAAGGAAACAGAAGTTTGACCCCCTCAAATGCCTTCAAAGCCGGTTGAGCGGCTGCAAGCACACGGGAGCGCGCACTCAAACAGGCATGTCGGGTTTCTAATGCACCTGATTTTTCAATAATTAGCGGTCGCTGTATTTTAAGTCAGGTGCGAGTGTGTGTAATCCATGGGTTTGAGACTAATTCACTCACAAAGATTGGAGAAAAAGACAAATCAGTGGTTTTAAACGTGTGATTTTTGATAATGTAATGTCATAAAAATTTGTTTCTGTTGCACCACTCGGAAGCTTCTGCGCTCTGTACATGATCGTTTATATCCGAGACTGATTACTGGTCACGACCAATCAAACTGAAAACCAGTCGATTCTGGTCACAGGCCGTTCACCTGTTTCACCTCTATTATAAAAGTAATAGGTTAATAATAATAATAATAATAATAATAATAATAATAATAATAAGTAGAGTCACGTAGTGAAGCATGAATCGCAATACTGAACATTCAGGTTCTGACACTCCTTCACTTATTATATTCCTATCCAAAAGTGACTTGAGCAGTGGGAGAATTTAATTCATTCTTTGAATATTAGAGATCAGTTACTATTTCTACTTATGTAATACAGCTTCTTGAAAGCAAAAAAAAAAAAAAAAAATTTTATTATTATTTTTTTTTTATACATTGTCCAGACGCCTGTATTTTCCCTACATTGTTTACACGAGCAGGAATTACTTTCCAAATGTGAACGGGTCTTTAGTGCCATCTCGTTAAATAAAACTGCTCTGTTTATTATGGAATTTTATTGGTTAGTAAACTTGGTCGTGCCTGACTACTCCCGAAAAACGGGCTGCAAGTGGAAAAACCATCTACGCGTCTAGGAATAGTTCGAGCAAGAACTCTTCCCATCTGTATTTATTTATCATCATTTTTGAAAACATTCATTTGGTAGGTCCTTATAAGGTCGGGAAAAACTATGACGCTATTCAATCAGGTAACGCATCTGAGGTCCGGAGATCCAGACAGTCTAGCCTTCTTCCTTTACTCTCTACCAGGCTCAAAGAGCTTTTCAGCAAAGCATGGCAACTTCCCAAGTCTCGACCACTGGAGACGAGGTTACGCAATGTTGTCCAAAGAGTGTGCCGCTGCGCTCTCTACTCCACTCTGAATGACTCTCCGGTTTCCAGCAAATCAGCGTGAAGAAGCAAAACCAACTGTGAGGACACACACACACACACACACACACACACACACACACACACACACACACACACACACACACACACACACACACACACACACACACACACACACACACACACACACACACACACACACACACACACTCTCTCGCTCCCACAGGCAGAGATTCCTTCAAACTGCTGAGTGGACACTTGAGTGAAACCTCCCTAAAAGATCTAACAGCAGAGATTCTCTCACACACACTCCACATAGGCAAATCTAGCTCCAACAAAAACCTGCTGCCATTTATGATGAATGCCAAATTGCCCGCAGGACATTTTTTTTGTTGTTGTTTGCATTCATTTCCTTCACGGAACTCGACCAGGAAAACTTGGTCTAATGGCTCGAGTGTGTGAGATTACAACTCGGTTGCTTTCTTTCCTCATCACCCATTCATTTTTGTGCCATTTTAGGATTTTGCCTTAAAAAATAAAAATAAAAACCTAACAGGTTCCACATGCTCGTCTTTAACGGGGTGGACACGTAGATAAAAGTAAATAATTTTTTTTTTTTAAACCTTGATATGCTGGTGTGAGATGTGTGAATAGAGCAGAAACGGATCTCATTCTTATTAAGCGCGAGTTTCAGGTTTCGGTTTGTGTCAAATCAGTACTGGGAAGATCTGCGGATTTAAATTAAAACCCGTTCACACAAGGTTAAGTTCAACAGGCTTAAGAGATAAATCCCGAGACCATTTTCTACCTGATTTTTATTCGCTCTCCTATTTTCAGACACCGTGAGTGCTCGGATTAGTTGTTGGCACCGGTGCGGTGAATGTCTTCCTGCTAAAGAGCGTCTGGTCAGGCAGACGTCGATGACAACTGTCTCATTGCAGCCGCCTAAAATAGTCGTGTGCAACTGGATGCACTGTGAGATTTAAACCCAAAGTACAGCAAATAAACTCTGAGGCTTACGGTGAGCACAGGAAGTCTGACGAAGCTCAGGTTTCTAATATGAATATGAAATAACGTGATGTGAGGCTACAATGAGGCCTGATAGAATGTGACCGCGCGTCAAATCTCATGTCACACTGTTTCAGGCCACATTGTGACCTCACGCCACGTTACATCAATAGAAACCTGAAATGACGTGAGGTCACAATATGTCCTGAAACAATGAGACTCCGTGGAACTGGCCCACCTTAGATCAATAATTGAAACGGGTGGTGGTTTGAGGAATGTTCTAAACCCAACGAGCATGAAATCGGAATCCAGTTGCGAGCGCATTCGGGTTAGTGTTATGATTCATAACACTGAAACGGCGCCTGCAGCGCCCTGCCCGCCCCTGACACGCCGTTCACGAACACGTCACAGCGCTTAAAGCTACATTCCGATACAGAACCGCCCCGAACTGCATAGTTCTGCTAAAAATATCAGAGCGCACCTCAAGCCGCGAGTTGCAGAGTTACACCTCAAGCGTGTGGAGTTACACCAAACAGCTTCAGCACCTGCAGCTTGAGCCGCTTTCACGTCAAAGTCAAACATGCCATTTAAACTGCCCTTAGGCAAAAAAAAAAAAAAAAAAAAGGAAAAAAAGAAAAACACATTAGGTTTAGGCCTGTTTTCCATCTTTTCATGATTTCATTTCATCCTGACCTGCAATCGCTTTACGCGTTTCAAAACAAAGGTGCCGAGTGTAACGTCTCCGTTTCAGGATTCTTTTACGTAACGCATCAGTTAAGACACGAGTCATGTTCCAGACAGTGTTTGATGTGACTTTGATGAGTGTTTTATTAGTTTTATTGTCAGATAAAACAATTAATAAAAAAAAATACAAAATTATAAACTATAGGTCAATGCTATCCTTCTGCTCTCCTTCGTATTCATTCATTCCCTTTAAGTTAACACAAGGTCATGACTAAACAAACAAACGAGAAGGTCCAGAAACAGCGATGCTACAACAGGAAGACCTTCAGAAGACGCTGTCTTTAGTCGTTTTTCTGAAACAGGGATTTGTATAACGAACGGATAACGCAAGAGTCCCGAGTCTCAGCAAAGTTTCTCTTCAACATGATGATCTGTGTTTTGGTCTTAAACTTCAAAAACGAAAGGAAACAAAAAGTCCTGGTGAAAGGACATGTAAGGTAAATTACTTTCCTCAACATTATAATTACACACACACACGCGCACAAACTGTCCATGATTCCACCGTTTCGCCAAACGACAATAATTGCAACTCGTATATGGCTAGAGCAATACCTAGAACACTCTCTAATCTCTTAACTCCAAGCTTCCTCCTGCTTGACTTTTTTTTATCAGGATCTTTTACAGGAGAAAAACACACTTTTTTTTTTTTTTTACGCTATTCGAGTTTCCTGAACTTTCCACTCACTCTAATTTTAATCTGTATATGTATTGATTTTTTTCCCTTACGTATTAATTCATATTTGATTACAAGGTGTGTGTGTGTGTGTGTGTGTGTGTGTGTGTGCGCACACTGTTGTTCCATTATTCGACTGGCACAAGAGCATACGGTTCTTGCAGTTCTTGCACCGGTTGAGAGGAATGAACGATTTCAGCCGGGAATTTACTAATCAAGAGACGTCAACGGTCAGGTGAAGTCTTACCTCGAACAGAGGGCTATCAGAGGGCTAACACGTTCGAGTCACTTCTTTTCGGTTAAAACTCTTCGGACCGGGCGAAAGTTAGCAACGAGAGTCTGGAGAAAAAATGCAAAGTTATTCAGTATGAAACAAACATGGATGGAAGGAGAGATGATGGATGGATTGATGATGTGATCGTGATCATCAATCAATGTGTGCATGATAGAGATTGGAAAAATAGTGTCTTATTTTAAAAAAAAAATTTTTAAGTCTGAAAAAAACAACTATTAAAAACACACACACGCAAACATCCTTTGCCTTTTGACTCCTTTCCAATGAGCAGCCTGATGACTTGCTGATGAAAGGGGGCACAGTTTCCATTTCTAGATAGTGAAACGTGTACAAATGGATGTGAGCAACTTCTCAACAAAGTTTGGAGGAAACATCTATAAAAAGCCTGAGATTGCACAATAAACTGAGATGAAAACACCAGAAAGAAGGAGAAAGATAAAGAAAAGAAAAGAAAAGAAAACACCACTAAAAGGTTGATAAGGAAAAAGAAAGCGTTTGGGCCAAGTTAACTTTTTTTTCACGCTTTCTGAGCACAAATATCAAACAGCTCAAAAAGTTCAAAAAGTAAAAAACTTTCATGGACGTGGTCAGATACTTCATTAAGCACATTTGAGAAAAAATAAAAATGAAAAGAAAGTTACTTTTAGAGAGAGAGAGAGAGAGAGAGAGAGAGAGAGAGAGGAAAAGTCAGAAAGCAGGAGGAGGCAGATTCCTAAAAGAACAGAACAGTGAGAATTCACAGCGATACATTGTAACAAACACGAGTTCCAAGAAACTTTTCATATCTTGTAGCAACATTTAAACGAGCTACATTTGAAACAAGTGAAGATACAATTACACGACACTTACCCGAACTCCGACGCTTTCTCACTGACTCGGAACAGCCGCTGAGCTGACTCTGGAGTCGTGGCACTTTCTGTGAGTTGGCAACGCGCCCGCGGGGTGGGCCGGACGCTAAGAGATTCCTCGATCCCTCGTTGGCTGAGAGCCGCGTCAATCGATCCGCGGTGAACCAACCAGGTTAGGGCAAGTCCGCGCGACGCGCAAAGGGGGGAAAAAAAAACATGGAGCAGGGGGCGGGGCGTCCTCACAGCTAAATGAATGGTGATGGAATGTCTGGGAGAACGTTAACCGAAAACGTGTTTAAATGTAACGCAGTATGCGCGGATTGCAACAATGTAAAATATTGTATATAAAACAAATATAATGTTCGTATTTTTTTTTCAAAAGGTCTGTTTTTGGTTGTTTTTTTTAAGAGATTTTTGACGTGATTTAATTTTCGAGGGACAGCTGAGGGGGAGAAAGCAGCGCCAGAACTAAAGACTCGTCATCAGTTTAGGGGTCAGGGTCGATGGTGGCTTCACACACACACACACACACACACACAAAGTTCCACTGACATAATTACTAAAGCAGATATTTACTGCTGTGCTTAGACCTTACTTTCTGAAACCATTATTAATAAAATGTAAGAGTTTTACCACACAGCACAAATGTCTGCTCAAGGTCAAAACTCAATGCTCAAGAGATATTCCTATCTACACATGCATGTGCAAGAAGTCAAGTAAATGCACACCGACTAACTTTATTAGTACGTTGGAAATGCAAAATAAAGTGTGACGCAAGCTACACTATATGGACAAAAGTATTTAACCAAACCTGTTAATTCAGGTTTTTCAATCAAACCCCTTATCCCTAGTGATAGGCAACATTAATGCTTCAGCATACTGCACCAAGACATCTTGGACAATGCTATGCTTCTGTGCAACCTTGTGGCAACAGTTTGGGGAAGTTTCTTTTCAATTCCAACATGAATCTGTCCCAGTGCACAAAGGACATGGTTTGGTGAGCTTCGTCTGGAAGAACTTGACCGGCCCAAACACAGAGCCCTGACCTCAACCCCATCGAGCCCCTTTGGGATAAACTGGAATGGAGATTGTGAGCCAGGCCTTCTCGTCCAATATCAGTGCCTGACCTCATAAATGCTCGAAAGATAACAAATTCCCACAGAAACACTCCAAAATCTTGTGGACAGCCTTCCAAGAAGAGTGGAAGCTGTTATAGCTGCAAAAGGAGGAAGGCAACTCCACAATGTCATGGCAGGTTTAGATAAACATTTTTGTACATATTGTGTATTAAATCTTAATTATTAACACTTTGCCGACTTTGGTGGCTTTAAGCTTACTGATTAACCAAGGTGGGTTTCCTCTGAGTACTCTGGTTTTCTCCCGCAGTCCAAAGACATGCGGATTAGGCTAGTTGTTGTCGATCTTTCAGCTGCTTTCATCGAGGGGTCACCGATCCTCACACAACATGGCACAGGTTTTAACGCCGAATGCCCTTTCTGACGCAACCCTCCCATTTTATTTGGGGACCCAAGATATATTTTATCTTGGGACCAACACTGCATCCAGGTTTGGGTATTGGGTGGGAATTAAACCCAGGCCGTTCACACTGGAAGATTAGGCTTGTTCGTGTCCCCAAATTGCCTGTAGTATGTGAGTGTGTGAGTGAAGGCCCAGTTCGATAAGGTCTTGTTTTTCATTTTTTACTTTTTTACTTTACTTTTTATCTTTAAGTGCAATCTGTTAAAAATATAATCCGGTTTTAAAAAAGGGAATTTCAGGAGCCCTGGCTATTTGTCCCTGGAACAGTCCACTGTCACATTGATCAATACTCTGGTCTCTTTGAAAACCAGAAATTTTAATTCTAGGCATGTTTAAAGATGGATCTAGGCAAGGCTGCAATGAAGACAACAAACAGTTTTGTTGTATTTTTTTTTTCTTTATCATAAAATTATGGAGTTTATTTTCTACATGTCCAGTATGTAGGGACAATATTCAATTCCATAACTCATGTGAGGTAATATACCAAGGCATTTATAGCTGAAGCAGTTTTCATCATATGATTATTATTCTCTCTCTCTGTACTTTTAGTGTAACCATGTGACATGTAAAAGAACTGTTGAGCTATGCTGGATTCTGATATCTAACCCGTTTGTTTGTCATCCAAAGGTTCAAAGTTTATAGGTCATGAAGACAGCTTGCTTTTGTTTAAATGCTTTTGGTCACAATGTCCTCTCCTTGACTACATCCACACACATTCACATACATATGTACATACATATATACAAACGTGCCATGCAACTGTTTGCCCTGTTTGCCTCCAGAGCGTCATACAAACACGGTTTGTCAAGAAACGAAAGTAAATACAGGAACACTTTAAACAGGTTAATCATTGTCGAGCAGGGAGATCCGTTTTATGAGTGAGAGTGAAGGAGCTATGAATGCAGGTCGGGTCAATAAGAGAAGTGAAGCTGAATGAGGAAATCAGTGAGCATGACTGAGGGAGAAATGATTATGTTACGATTAGTTGTAGGGTGGGCCTGGTGTGCACTGCTGTAACAGTGATCTGCCTGTTAGTTGTGTGAGCAGTTCACAAAATGCAATCGACCATCAAAGACTCCTTATAGGATTCCTATGTAAAAAAAAAATTTGAAAAAAAAGTGCAAAAACTCTATACAGACAGTAACCAGGGCTCGGGATTGAACTGCGGATGCTGGAACTGTGAGGTGGCAGCTGTGTCCCTGATCTCTCCTTCATCATTTTGTTCTTGGTTCCGTCTTAACTTGTATGGGAGCAGTGACTCTATGGCTTTACCGTCATGTGAATGAATGAATGATACACAAGTCACAGAGAGAATGTAACATTTTACACAATTTTTAAACAATTTTTTTAAACAATTTAACACAGATCTTAGAGCTCACCCAAAGTGTGTCTGTGTTAATGCTTCAGCTGAGATACCCCTCAGACAATAATTTGTTTTTCATACCTCAGTCTCTCCTTGTTACACTCCTCCTCCTAACATGCCTTTTTGGTTTCTATGTAAATGACATACTGCTTAATCATGCTCATTCAGAGAACTGCAAAGCTGAGCAACAAGCCAGGGGCGGGGCATCTTCTTATATGAGGTCACAATGGAAGAAAAATGGCTTGTTTAGCTGGTTTGTTTAAATCCCAGCCAATGTAAAAAATAATAAATAAAAATTGGAGAGCCATTTGAATGCAAAAATGACAGGCAGATGTGAGTTAGTAAATGAATGAGTGAATAATGGAAATGAAAAAAAAAGTTAATTATCAGCAGTGTTTGAGGATGAAAGACTGAGTGAGTGAGTGAGTGAGTGAGTGAGTGAACTAACAAATGGATGACAGTATCAGGTAATTAATACTGTGTGAAGTTGTGAGAAGGTTTAGCTGACTGTGAAATGAAATAGATTGAACGAGTGAATCTGAATTAAATAGTTAGTGAGGTGTTGAACAGGACGTGAAGGAGTGGATTAAATGTCGGTCTGTGTAAAGTGAAATACATGCAAGTGGGTAAATGAATGCATGAATGATTTTGAGAGTTAATGTTGTTCTGTAATTCTGGTAGAATGAATGAATACTTGAGTGACATTAAAAAGGTGATCAGATGAATGAGGTGAATGGGAGTCATTAGAAATTTAGGAGTGAATGAATGAAGGAACAGATATGCATTTTCTTTCAATATATAAAAGAGTACATGAATGACAGGTTGAATGTGTGAGCTAGTTTATGAACGAGTGATTGTGGATTATGCTGCTGATTCCGTGAGCAAGTGACTGAATGAGAAATGGAATGAGATGGAACAGAGTTGGAATTTAAAAGTGCCTCACTCACACACACATGAGGAAGTGGTTTTGTATGGAATCATTCCAGCCACTAGAGGTCCTTGAATACCAGCGTGTGCAACTTGCTTACGTGTGTGTGTGTGCGCGCGTAGGTGTGCAAGAGTTGTCACGCTGTCCTACTGGTATCATATGTTAGGCAGTGTGGTCAGTACACACACCAGAAATAAATCTCCCTCTCTGGCCGCCCCCAAGTTCATGTATTTCATCAGAAACATCCTGCCAACACACACCGTGTAAAAACGTCTTCCCAAATACCCCCACACTCAAAAACAAAGACACCTTCTGTGGATTTGTGGTCTGAACAGAAAAGCAATTAGTAAGAAGAGAAGTGTTTGCACATCTTCCAAAGACAAATTGTTACTATTTGCTCGACTCTGTAGCTTCACTCGTAGTCAATACTCCATCCCTGTTCCAGCACAGAATCACTCAGGTCACCTCACGACTTTGAACTATGTATCTGCAGCTTAGCCTAGCAGAAATTCCAGTGTGGATTGATGCTAGCTCAGCTAGTCCATGCTAGGTAACTAGCTGTTAGCTTGTTTTATTGTGGTGAACAGGGTTATCACAACAAAATTTTTTACACAACACACTTTTTGGACATTTTATTATTATTTTTGAAAAGGCCATTTTCTGTCAAGTTACCCAGCCAGTTCTCCTCCATTAGGTATTTTATTAGCGCTACAATGCTAGCACATTTGAAGAGCTTGTTTGAAACAAAAAAAAAAAGCTTAAGAGAAAAGCTTTAAAATAAACTTCAATACACTGTAAAAGGAAATAATTAGATTATTTTTTATAACAATCAGAGATTTCTTTCAAAGTGTGAGAAGCTATCCATCAAACAGCGATTAACAGGAGGAAAAGCGGCCATTCGTTTTTTTTCTTCAACTCAAATAGCAGAACAGTGAGGCAGCAGTAGGCGGGAAAAAAAAGTCAAAGTTTAAGTTTTTACACTGAGTAAAGAAATACGAACATGCGTGTGCTAGCATGAAAACCTGATTAGCAGTTGCATTATGAAATATGTTTAATCTCTGCTTTTATCTTTATACACATAACCATTCTGAGGAAACGTAACAGACCGGATCATTAGGGGGTGCGGTGGGGGTGGGGTCAAAGGACACATTTAGTACATTTAACATTAATAGTTATGAGCAAAGCTGCTAAATCTCACACACTGAGCGTGAGACTGAAGCAATCGCTCATCTTCACACGCTCTTGTGCCACACTTCCAATTAATACACATTTACAGGTGTGTGATAAATACTGGATAATTATTAAACTGCTGAACAGATAAACAATCGAATAAAATAAATCAACATTCAATGCATTTAGAGATCGCAGCAAAGTTACACACCAGCTGGGAGATCAAAGCGTGAGTGAAGGCAGTGACATTGTGTTATCCAAAGAGGGAAATACATGTTACTATTTACATTGACATTAAAATATATTCATTATATTTGTAATTACATTATATTCATAAGAACACTCAAAGGCTAACGAACACGATTGAGGGAGAATCGTCATGCACACGAGCGAGAGAGAGATTCGCAATCGTACATGCAGAATAATCCTACTTTTTATTTAATATCTATATTTTTTCCTTTTCTTTTTTTCTCCCCTTCTTTTGTATCAGTAATAATTCTTTGACCTTACTTTCTCCATTTATTATTATTATTATTATTATTATTATTATTACATTTGCATTATGTTTTTTCTTCTTTTTCATCCCTAGTGTTACCTTATTTTTGACTGCCTGCATATATAAATCTATTTATTTTTGTTATATATCTGAGCTTTGGCACTACGAGCCCTCATACTGTACATTCCCTTTGTTCCACGGCTCCTGCATGACTGTTGCATTTCACATACTATGTTCATTTTGTTGTATTCTCTTTTAATCTACCGTGTTCGACCCTGAGTGCTCTTATGAATATATATAGCGATACATTATTTTGTGTGTGATTAAACAGGGGCATCATAGTGAGGGGTGTGGTGCTGACTACCCAGGGCCCCAATGAGCCCGCTAATGTAGAGTTCTGTGCCACGCCACTGCTGACCTACATGGAGCTGCTAGAGAGCATGTACGTGGTTTGGCTGGTGGGTAAGGGGACCCTATTTTATTTCTTTTTTGTTGTTGTTTGGGTGATTATTTCAAATGTCAGACGTACCAACTGGAAAAAATACCATGATATACATTACGCTGCAACGCTACAATATGCAGAACCTGAGCCATACAGGGTAAGTGTATGGTTAGTGTTAGACAAAATGGCAGGGCAGACGCAATGAGGACGTTGTGTGTGTACACGCAGATTCAATGCCCTTATTTTCAGAATCTCACTCCAAGCTTTTCTGAAAAGCTGCCAGCTATATTTATGAGACACAAGCACCCAAACACATACTGAAAGCACACACCGACTGAGAACAGCGTGTTCTTCACTGGGGCTGCTGCAACACCAGGGCAAGTAAGACTCAAGAGAGTGAGACGGTCAGGTTGAGCTGATAAAGGAGGAATAAAGAACCAAGGTTACTGGATGGATCATAAAACAGGCTCAAACTAGTTTCTTCTACAATGTTAAGAAATCAAAAGGGAATGATGAAGAGAAACCATCGCACAACACGCTGGGCTTCTTTCATGTGATGTCAACATTACGGCAAATAAGAGTTCAAAACCTGAAGTCGTATTTACAACTGGAGGCTTCGGAAACTATTCGGATACTCAGGTTTCAGAAAATAAAGAGTAAACAAAAACAAAGGCAGCTTTAGAAGAAACATAATACTACACATTTATGCCATAATTCAATTTGAGTTTTAAAAAGGGCATAGATAACAACGGTCAATGTGTGTATACATTTTTGGGGCCCCTCTGTACATATACACAGTAGGCAGGGGAACCCCTGGTTATGTACATACATTGTATGTTGGCTCAGTGTGTTAAGGCTCTGAGTTACTGATCGGAATGTCGACAGTTCGAGCCCCAGCTCCACCTGTTGGGCCCTTGAGCAAGGCCCTTAACCCTTTCTGCTCAAGGGGTGATGTATAATGGCTGACACTGTACTTTGACCACAGACTACTAACAAGAAGCTGGGGTATGCAAAGAATAAAGAATTTCACTGTGCAGTAATGCATGTGACGAATAGAGGCTGAACTTAACTTTTGCCATTCGTTTTATATTATTATTTGTACATAATGTATTTATTTATTTACAGCTAAGGGTTTTCTATATTTTTCTATATTTCTAAAAAAATATGCTCTTATTTTATATTCTTATTTGAAAACTCTTCATATCATACTGTGTACGTGGCAAATCAAATTTTAATTCAACTTAAAAGAGACAGTTTAAGAGGAATCCTGTTTAACATTCAGCCATTCCAGTAGGTGGCGGTAATGTACATTTACTCTGTTTGTCCAGACGAAGAAGAAGACGCAGCAGCAGCAGCAGAAGAAGAAGAAAAAGCCAGGCGTTGTCCTGCTCCGTAATGTCCTTTAGCGATGTCTACAGCCTCTAAAGTGGTGCTCGGGGTGTCCGTGGCGCTGACTGTGGGCACCGTGGCAGGAGTGCACCTAAAGCAGACCTGGGACAGACAGGTACCGGCACAGGGTTTAGCGGAGACGGCTAGCGGCTAACTGTGTCCATGTTTATAGCTAAGTAGCTAACATAAAGGAGAAGGACACGCGCGAGCTTCAGTTTAAAATGTGCCGTTTTATAAGGTTTAAAATTGTAATGACGCTTGGGTTCGATATATGTGCATTCACGTCACACCGTGTTGGTTATTTAACCGTTAAAACAAGGGAGGGGTCACACAGGTCACGTGGTGTGTACAAGCCACGCCCCAGGTATCACCTATAGAGTCAGGCACATGAAAATATGTATAAGTAAAAATATTCAGTTTAGCTTTTCTAATTAATATCTATTCGTGCAGGTGTTTGTTTACATTGGGCAAGTAGCGCATTAGTGTCATATTTTAAAGTAGATTAATAAACCCGGTACATAACCGTTCATAACATCGCTTTTACTCAACATTTTGATTTCACTTATGGTGCAGGTTAAACTTCAGACAAGTACCAAAGGACTGGCAAAGTTTCATCGAATTCTGTCCAGACAGTTTTGTGTGATGCTGTCTGGACAGACACAGACAGACAGACAATTATTTTTCTGAGACTGGTTTCTGGTCCTCCAGTGTATGAAATGTAAAGAAATCATTGAAAGAGCGAGTTCTGACCAAGGTACAGACGAAAAAAATATATATATATATTTTTTAAATTCCTATAGATGTCTTTATTTTTCCAACAGAGGCTGCGAGAGGGAGTGGTACGAGACCTGGAGCGCGTGGAGAGGAAGCTTGAGAACCAGCGAGCGCTCGAGGAGCAGATCCGCCTGACCAGAGAGCTCGTGGCACACCGGGAGGCTGCCGAGGCAGCCGGGAACCGGCAGGGTTCATCCTGAGAAGGTAGTTTAATGGAAAATTTTCCAAAACAGACGGAAAAGCCGTCGCACCGGTTGCGGCCCGCTTATGAAATACAAGTTGCAACACACACGTTTCTTGATTATCCAGATTGGCTTGTCTCTCCACAGAAGCAAAAATGGAGGGGCTGGAGAAGCGCGGTATGATGGGACAGGATGAGGAGGCGATGTGCACGTCAGCCTCCGACGGCCTGGAGGAGGGCGAGGTGGAGGGCGAAACTCTGCTCATCGTGGAATCCGAGGACCAGGCGTCCGTCGATCTCTCGCACGACCAGAGCGGAGACTCGCTCACCAGCGACCCGGGCGAGGACACCGAGGGCACCTGGAGCGAGGACCTGGCTTTCTACTGCGAGAAATGCCGCAAGTGGATCCCCGCCGGTGAGAAAGCCTCGGATGGGCAATCGGTCATGTGACCAACATCCGCCCCCCCCTTAAAAAAAATATGTGGAGATTTCAATCAAAAAACTGTTAGTCATGAGTTTTGCACACTTGCAGCCCAGCTTCACGGAGAGCAGCCCAGCTACCTGAAAGGTGACAACTTCTTTAAGTTCATTTGTTCAGACTGTTCTGACGACGGCAAGGAGAGTTTCGAAAGGATGCGCCTCACCTGGCAGCAGGTATTTTACATAACCTTTTTTGTCAAAATACAAGACGTAGAATATTATTCTATGTCTGGTATTTTGACAAAAAAGGTTGTCATAATGTTGTATTTAACTCAAGACATTTTTATTTATTTATTTATTTTTTATTTATTTATTTATTTATTTTTGCATTACATTTTATTGAATTTTAATTAACTATATAAACATGAATAAGAAAACATACTTTAAAAAAAAGAGTTTTCAAAAAATACATTGTGAAACACACAGATTAAACTTTATTTCTAGATTAAAATTATTATTATAATTTATTATAATGCATTATAATTATTGTAAAATATGTATTCTTAAGCAAATATAAATTAAAAACTGTTTAATATTAAAAACAAAAATTCACATTTTAAACAATAATGTGTATGTGGATATTTAATTTAGGATCAGACGTTTTAAGCAAATTGTCAAACACATACGTGCAGACAAACTGATTTACTGGTAACTGTTCTCATTTAAAAAATGTAATTTAATTTATTATTTTTTCAATTTTATCTATTTTTTTTTTGTTTAGTGACTTGTTCTCCAACACACACAGATTAAACCTTACTTGCACTGAAATAAAGAATATACTAAAAGTGTTCTTTCAGTATTCGCTCTGCCTCATGAATGTGCGATGCCGCATGTTTTTTTATAGTTGTTTCCAAATGAAAAATAATTAAAAGAAGATTAAATAACAGAATGATGATGATGATGATGATGATGATATTTTACAAAGAAGTAAGATGTTGTTCAAACATGCAGTCTAGCTCTGGGTTTTCCACGGTATTCGTGATGTAGTCTGCTTGTACAATAGCTTTTCTGGTCTACACACCACTTCCTTGTTTACGTAGGCAAAGAAACAAAATTCGATCCCGTGTTTTTTTTTTTTTTTTTTTTTTTTTTGGACTGTCATTTTTATTTATTTAATTTTTTTTGTGACTATTAACAAAATAATAATACTTAGTATTGTATTGTTGTGATTTTACCGTATGTTTGCGGTGCCATTCCCATATTTCGGTAGCGATAAACTTTGGCTCTACACGACATCTGAAAACTCAAACACAGTTTAATGCCAGTGGTCTCCCTCTGGCAACACAAACCGATATGGCATCCATTTAAAAAAAAAAAAAAAAAAACAATTTTTAAATCCGCTTTCGAGCCGCTCGAGTTCTGAGGCTTAAAATGATGAAAAGACAACGAGGATGTTTTTATTAAAAGAAAAAATAGCGTTTAGTATATAGGATGTCATTCAACGGAAGTAAAGAAAATGATTTAGTAACCTGTTGTCACTTATCTAACCTTACCGTGTGTGTGTGTGTGCGTATGTGTATAGGTGGTGATGCTCGCCATGTATAACCTGTCTTTGGAGGGTACGGGTCGGCAAGGGTACTTCCGCTGGAAGGAGGATATCTGCGCTTTCATCAGTCGACACTGGACGTTTCTGCTTGGCAGCAGGTCAGTGAGAGATATCACACACGCACACGCGCCTACAGAGGGTATAGTTTTTGTCAAAGATGATTGGTTGGTAGTTAATCAGTTCCACCTATTGCTGTGAAAAGTGCAACTCTTTCACCATGATCACATGACCCTGCACTGGTGCGAACTTTACACGGCAGTGAGGTTTCCGTTTAGTGTTTATGCAAAGTTAAACATTTGCCCCTGAAAACAGCCCAAAGCAGCGCACCGTCACGTGTACAGACCTCAGACAACTCGACTCGAACCCGTGTGTGTTTCTTCAGGAAGAAGACGTCGACGTGGTGGAGCACGGTGGCGGGCTGTTTGTCCGTAGGCAGCCCGACGTTCTTCCGTTCAGGAGCGCAGGAATTTGGCGAGCCTGGCTGGTGGAAGCTGGTCCAGAACCGACCTCCGATCCTCAGACCCGAGGGAGACAAGACCTCCAGTTCATCCCTCAAGGCCAAAGGTAAAACTTCCTACAGCCACATCTTTTTTATCCTCATTAGTCCGTCCAACGGTTATTCAGATTTTTTATTATTTTTTTGTTAAAATTCCAGCCACATCGAAGCCACCACCAGACCCCACCATTACAGTGGAGGGGCTGCGAAAGCGCGGAGCCCGCAGCGCGGTGGAGAGCGCCATGCGGCTGAAGGAGAAACGTTCACGCACGCAGGAGGCCAAGGACATCCGGCGCGCTCAGAGAGAAGCTGCCTCGTCCGTGCCGCTCAGGCCGCCTGGGCGCTCCTTCGCACTGGAGAGGGGCGAGGTGGTGGACTTCGCCTCGCTGAGCTCTTCAGACCGGACGTCGCCGTCACCATCACCCTCGCCTGATTTCTCCGCTCCTGGCACTCCAGCCTCGCACTCGGCCACGCCCAGCCTGCTCTCGGAGGCAGACCTCGTACCGGATGCCATGCCCCCTCAGGCGCTCTTTCACGGTGAGTATAAACAGTGTTTGTTTTTTTGTTGTTGTTTGTTTTTTTAAATCAGCATTATTAACATTTTACTTCATTCCTAGATGACGAAGAGCTGGACGGAGAGAGCGCGATCGACCCCGGGATGGAGTACGCGCCCACGCCCAGGGGCACCGCAGGCACGGTTTTCGCTCGCAAAAAGCAGGAGCTCATCAAGCAAGAGCCCGAGAGCGAGGACGAAGCAGAGGACGGCAGGGACGAAGCCAGGAAGGAGAAAAGCGAGCGCAGGAAAGACAAAGGCGAAATCGGGCCACCGCCCACACCCCGCTACGCCCCCCTCAGCCTGTACGAGGAGCGCATGCTGCTCCGCAGGCTGGAAGCGTGTCCCCAGGCGCTGGCCGTGACGCCACAGGCAAACCGACTCCGCCGCAAACTCCTCGTGCGCCAGGCCAAGCGTGAGCGCGGGCTCCCCCTGCTGGACGCCGACCAGGCCGTCAGCGCCGCCCTCAGCTTGGTCGGGGGTGTTTACGGAGCGCAGGTATCCACGGTCAGCGAGGCGGCCAAGTACAGAACCAACAGCCAGGACCTGCGCATACTGGACCGCTTTCAGGTAACGCACAGCGCCGAGTAGCTACAACACCAGTGAACAAAGAGCTTTGATCTGACTTCCACGCGGGTTATCGGTTTCCCTTTTCGTTTCACAGGTCACGTCATCGAGCAGGAAAGGTTTCTGTCACTCCAACGTCTCGTTCTGGCACAGACTCATGGGCTCGGATGCCTGCATGGAGCAAGAAATCAAGAGCCCTTACACGTCCAGAACGCTTAAACCTTATATAAGGTACATAAACAGACCCTGTTCACTTCACTAATGAAATCAGGGATGAAATTTAGAAATCGTCTTTCAGGTTCTTGGTGTTTTTCGAACCGAGTGCTTGTCCAAGCGCGAGGTTGTTAAAAACACATTTTTAGCAAATAAGTGTCTTCCCACTGAAATAACCGCACTAAGTGGGTGTACTGTATAGACGGTTATGCAAGTGTTCTCAGATATAGGGTTTAGTAAGTATAGAGGTGTTAAACGTGTGTGTGTGTGTGTGTGTGGGCGGGTGGATGGATGCAGGAGAGACTACGAGACAAGGCCGCTCAAGATGAGACTGTTGGCCGAGATCCGCGCGTATCCGCACAGGGACGACCCATCCTGGGTTCCAGAGCCTGAATCACCCGTCGACTACTGCTATGTCCGACCAAACCACATCCCGTCTGTCAACTCCATGTGTCATGATATGTTTTGGCCCGGTAAGCCATCTGTTTATATTTCATTTCATTTTGGTATACCATCTCTCAGCAGTGGACATTGTGTGTTAAAGGCTTTATACATTTGTGTGTCTGTGTGTGAAGGCGTGGACCTGTCCGAGTGTCTGCAGTACCCAGATTTCAGCGTGGTCGTGCTCTATAAGAAAGTAGTGATCGGCTTCGGCTTCATGGTGCCGGACGTCAAATACAACGAAGCCTACATCTCCTTCCTGCTGGTGCATCCCGAGTGGAGGAGAGCCGGAATCGCCACCTTCATGATTTACCATCTGATTCAAGTGAGAGGGAAAATTGTTTTTAAAAAGTGATGCGTTTTTGGTTATATCATCCAGTTTTTTTTTTTTTTTTTAATAAATAGTCGAAAAATCACAAAAGATCTGGCGGTGTTACTAAAGCACAACCACGATCACCAAACCGCTCAGAACGCTTACATAACGATATCCATGATACGTTACATAACGCCTCTGAAAGCTGTCTCCTCTCTTTGCAGACGTGCATGGGCAAAGACGTCACCCTTCACGTTTCCGCCAGCAACCCGGCCATGCTGCTGTACCAGAAGTTCGGCTTTAAGGCTGAGGAATACATCTTGGACTTCTACGATAAATATTATCCGGTGGACAGTAAAGAGTGCCGTCACGCCTTCTTCCTGCGGCTGAGGCGCTGAACAGCGTGTAAAAAAAAAAAAAAAAAAAAAGTGTCATCGTTTAAGTGTATTTGTGTGTTTAAAGGTAGATTTGTTTTTCCCCCCATGGTTATATATTTTTATTTTTGTTTTGCAAAAAAATAAATGCCTGCTAATGACGGCAGGTAGTTTCACCATCACAGACTTGGATCTCTTCCCACCATCAGGTCAGCATACAATGATGTGGTTCACTAGTTTACTTTAGTTATAAAGACACAGAAATTAGAAAGACCCAGCCGAGTATGAAAAAGGGAAAGGGGGGGCGGGACTTCCTGGAGAGTAGATTCACGCACAAAGCGTCATTCATTCTAACGTTCCTGCTTTGATTGACTTGTCTGTCATTTTTAATCAAAGTTGGAAAAAAACTTCAACATGTTTTGGCAAAAAATGATAAGCATTTCTCAGCTTTGTCTAAAAACAGATAAACTGATGGTAATCAGGCCGTATCGGATCTCTTCAAGTTGAAACAGGACAGAAACGCCTTCCTGTTTAAGAGAACGTGTCGAGTCCAGAGGAGCTCCGGGGGTTGATCCCGCCCCTTCTCATGTGAGCCGCTAGTAGCGAGAGCATCGAGCTGCAGCCTGAAGCCTCAGCCATGTTGTACGGCGTCTGACCGAGATTGTTCACTCTTCTTAAACTTGCGTTGCATCTGGAAGCACAAAAGGAGAAAAGATCCAGCGTCTCTCACCATGCACTTTAATAAGTGACCATTATTTAGCAGTGTGTAAAGATGTTAATAATACACCGACACTATAAGAACACAGAACCAACCACAAAGGATAATTGGCGTTCAAGTCAAAGTGGGACTTTGTGCACAATAACAATCACCGAGTTCCTATAATGTGCAAGTGGTGTTAGTGAACGATTGACGGAAATTTCATCACAGTAACGTTTTGACTTGAACACCCTTCGTATAAAGATTCCCATTTTATGACATCACATTTTTCCAAACAAAATATAGTGTTACGACTTTAATTCTCACCCGATAAGGAGCTCCGCACTTCTTAACCCCTCAATCCCCAAAGCTGCAGCCTCGTGTAGGGCGCCGTTATTCAACCTGCACAGCCGTATTCATCATTACTCAGTATTTCATTAGTAGGCCTCTGTGCGATACATAACATAATGGGAACTTTCTCATGGTTACTAAAAACACTACAGTCTTTTACAAGAGATAAACACTTCTTGTGCTGCAAATCTGCCTTGATTGCATATGTATAATGTAACACAAGAGGTGTAACAGTCATGAGCTGTGTCTGTATGTTTAGTATCTCTAGATAGCTATATCTGTGGCTTAAAAATGTATAAATTACTGTCATTATTATTACATAATTTCATAATAATAATATTGATATATAGGATAGCATTCTTTCTAATTTGTATCATCATCATTATCAATAACCTAAACATCATCAGCTCAGCTATCAACAGGATCAGGTACTCACGGCCCTGAAAGCTGGTCGACATCTGCCCCTTTCTGTACCAGCAGAGGAATGACATCGTGGTGCCCGTTTAGCACAGCGGCAACCAAAGGTGGGCGCTCGTCTCCGTCCAGGCATGATGGGTTGGCACCCTGAAGACACACGTTATACTTAAAACGCTAACAATCATTAAACAAATATAATTTGCAATAAGAAGCTGTAATGAGAACCGATTAGGATGGATATGGTGGCGCCGCTACAAGAACTAGGGAGGGTAGAAGGCAGTGTTAGGAGATTTGTAGTACGGGGAGTCGCTGAGGAAGACTGGACTGGAAAGTCGGCTTTAGAGGACAGAGAAAGTGAGATGCAGAACTCCAACTAAAGACGTAGAGCGGTACTGAGAGGAAACATGTCGAGAAGAAAGAGTGGGCGGAACAAGACAACATCAGGGAAGGATGCGTTAGATTATGTTTTGTTTTTTTTGTTTTTTTTAAAGGCTGGACTGGAAAATTGGCTTTAAGAGGCTGGGAAGAAGAGGGAGAGTGAGTCCTACAGCGGGAATGTAAGGATTAGGATTCCTGCCTCATCCAAGAGCTGTTCCACCACTGCGATTCGGCCCCACCCCTCTGGCCCCACCTCCCTCAGCAACAGGCTGTCCTTGGAGTCCTGTGGAAAACAAAATCAATGTACAACGGAGGCCAAAAGTATCGAGACAAAATTGAAATTCAACGTTTTAAAGACATTATAAAATTTTGTAAACAATGACAAGATAATCTTATGCAACATTTTATATGAAATCTTCTATTCTTTATATCGTTCCACCACCAAGTTGCCACTGTTGGGCTCTGGAGCAAAGCCATTAATCCTCAACTGCTCAGGGCCCGTATTCACAAATTGCAAGACTTCTTAGAATTCTCTCATCTTAGCTTAAAAAGTCCTAGACTGAAAGTGATTTAGGAAACTTATCAGAGCAACTCTGAGTAAAGAAAATACAAAAAAAAAACTTTAACTTAGTGAGGAGGTGTGGTTGATCCCGTTGCAATGGAATTGTTTTTATCTTTAGTAAGATTTATCCTAAATTTAAGAACATTTTAAAGAAAATGTCATAATTCTAAGAATTTTCTTAGAATTTCATCACTAGGACCAAGAAATTCTAAGAAAATGTCACTAGGAGCAACTTTTAGGCTTAAGAAGCTTTGTGAATACGGGCCCAGATGTATAATGTGATGAAAATATACAAGTCACTCTGGATAGGGGTGTTTTCCAAATGCCGTAAATGTCACTTACAATAGTCAGTTTTTCCAACTCTTCAGCCAGATAAGACTAGAACTCATTCGTGACCATGTGATTAATGCACAATGAGAACTGGGATACATGGCATATGTTGTCTTAACACATTTGTTGACAACTGTAGGGTTTTGATGCAAGTGTAAGAGTGAATGTGAGCATAAATGAGAGAGAGAGAGAGAGAGAGAGAGAGAGGGAGGGGTACTAACAAGCTGTCGCTCAGCTGTGGATGAAGTGGAGCTCTTCTTCCGGTTCCTAGCACTCAGGCCAGATGCTGTGGTCTCACTCACTGCTCACACAAACACATTAGTTAGAAATTAGCTAAATATTTTCTGTATGCTTCTACAAAGTTCACCAGAATTAATTTTCATGTTAAGTGGTCAGTGCTAGCTAGCCTTAGCTATTTTAGTCCGTTAAGACTTTGAGTGTATTACATGTAAGACACTCGCTCATTCATCGTCTATACCGCTTTATTCTGTATATAGGAGACTGTATACTATATCCCAGGAGACTTTGGGCAAGAGGTGGGGTACACCCTGACACACACACACAAACCAGAGGCGTGAATCGAACCCAGAACCTGGAGGTGCAACGCAACAAGTGCTAACTACTAAGCCACCATCCCACCACATGTTAGACAAATAGATATTAAATTATCTTAAATAAACAACTATCTCTGGACAAGTGATTTAAAAATCCTTTAAAAAATTGTTAACTATCATTGTGCTAACATGCTCTATAACAAACTAGCATAATCAACATGCGATTCGGTTATTGTCAGTCCCACAATTCGTATTCTTTTGATTCTGCTTTTCGACAATGACCATTGTTAAAAGCGCTATACAAATAAGATTGAATTGAATTGAATTGAATTGAATTTCCACCCAATGCCCAAACCCCAGGCACTGGATGCAGTGTCGGTCCCAAGCTCGGATAAAATGAGTGTTGCATCAGAAAGGACATCTGGGGTACAAAACAAACAAACAACAAAAAAAACCTGTGCCAAGTTGTGTGTGGATCGGATGGTCTGCTGTGGCAACCCCTCGAGGGAAGCACCCGAAAGACTAAAAACTTGTGTGAGGTTAGCTTACAGTATATACTCGACATACACTTCATATGTTATAGTATTATAGTCAGTAGAATACGTGGTGTATGTACGTACATGCGTTTAGGCTGGTCTGGCTGGTTGTTAGCTTGGTCCTCCCCTCAGTAACGTCGCTGAGGTTGAGTTTCTCGTTGAATGATCTGTTCACTTCCGCTGCTGGAGACATCTGCACACACACAAACACACAGCATTAAGAACATTTTGGAATCCTAAGTGACACAAACTTTTGCTTACAATGTGTAAAGACAACGATATATATTTTAATTGGTCTAACTTAAGGAACATACAGAGAACCGCAGTGTGTAGTTACCCCGGATCTGTCAGGAGACGCCAAGATGAAGTTAACACGCAGGCTGACTTCGTAGCTGTCCTCTTCGATGACAGCGGAGACCAGCTGGAAAACCCGTATGCACATAAATGTCCATGAGTGGTATAAAAAAATTAATGCACGTGCTGGATCAAGTACAATTTTGTAACTTTGTTATAAATCGCTTCATGACATGCTGGTCTAAGAAAAGAGTCAAGCTTGTTACACTGGTTCATTCTTCCATGAATAAATTCTTTAAGTCCTCGACTTACGAACATTTGAGTTACGAATTTCAGCAAATACGAACAGACCACGGATCGGCGAACAAATAAGTAGATTGAACAAAGAAGTAAGTAGAACAAAGAAGTAGATTGTGTATTGTACAAAAAATAGACACTGCAGTGCACCAGATACCAATATTTATATACAATATTTTTAGTGTGTGATTGAGTCCAAAGTTATATTGTATATGTCCTCAACGAGACAGAGTTCACAGCTCGGAGACAAAATAGCGTCTGTTCAAGCATGTAGTAAACACACATGTAACGTTGTCCTCCCCCTGGACGTTTTCCCGCTGCCTTTAAACGAGGTCAGCTGACCCCGCTGCGTCACTGGGATTCCCCTGGTAAATTTGGCGGCACAGTCTCGAAAGAGTATAATGTGGAACCGAACACCAATCCTGTGTCTTTGGTATTTTTATGCTTTATATTGTGCTGTATATTTGTGTCAAAGATTTATAAAACTCACTTTGTCTGACTTACGAACAAATCCAACTTAGGAACGGAACGGAACCAGTTCGTAAGTCGGGGAGTTACTGTATATATTTTGCTAAGAAAACCCTGAGGAAATAAAGCTCTGATAAAGCAGATTGTGTACGATTGTGATTGCTCACCCTGCCCATCCGCGGTTCTCCAATTAGAGCTCTGAACTCGCTGTTGTTTTGCGTGTAACTGCGCAGGTGGGCACAGATGTGATCCAGCTGCTTCCTCCAGAAACCTACACACACACACACACACACACAATGCATTAGACATAAGTGTACACATGTATACTGTATACCATCTCAAAAAACTTTGTAAAATAGGTATTAGGGTCGGATCAATGGTGTGGGGGCAGTAAACCTTTCTGTGTGTTCAAGATTCCCAACACACCGTTAGACCTGACCATCTCAAAAAACTTTGTAAAATAGGTATTAGGGTCGGATCAATGGTGTGGGGGCAGTAAACCTTTCTGTGTGTTCAAGATTCCCAACACACCGTTAGACCTGACCATCTCAAAAAACTTTGTAAAATAGGTATTAGGGTCGGATCAATGGTGTGGGGGCAGTAAACCTTTCTGTGTGTTCAAGATTCCCAACACACCGTTAGACCTGACCATCTCAAAAAACTTTGTAAAATAGGTATTAGGGTCGGATCAATGGTGTGGGGGCAGTAAACCTTTCTGTGTGTTCAAGATTCCCAACACACCGTTAGACCTGACCATCTCAAAAAACTTTGTAAAATAGGTATTAGGGTCGGATCAATGGTGTGGGGGCAGTAAACCTTTCTGTGTGTTCAAGATTCCCAACACACCGTTAGACCTGACCATCTCAAAAAACTTTGTAAAATAGGTATTAGGGTCGGATCAATGGTGTGGGGGCAGTAAACCTTTCTGTGTGTTCAAGATTCCCAACACACCGTTAGACCTGATCGCGCATGTTACCTCGTCCGGGGCTGATAGGTGTGAGCAAAGGCTTCCTGTCACTCATCTGCCCCTGTCTGCTAAGCTCCGCCTCTCTTTGCTGGCTCCGCTTTTGCAGCTCAGCGCTGCTGGGATAGAAGAGGCCAGTGGTCTGTGTCTGGGCGTCCACACACCCTGTCACGCTCGCTGCAGGAGTCTGACATGTAGATGAACTCTACAGAGAGAGAGAGAGAGAGAGATCATGCCTCAATTTCCTCCATTATCATGAAGAATTTCATTGAATCAGCTCTTTGTGTTATACCTGCTCAGGTTCCAGCGTGCCGTCTCTTGCACTCAGCCGCGTGCTGCAGGTGGACGCTCGTGGTGGACCTTCCAGAAACACACCACAGCTTCCACAGAAGTTCGCATACGGATGATTACTGGCTCCACACTGAGAACAGGTCAGATACTTGGCTGTGTGTCCAGGCTGAATAGAAAAAAAAAATCAGTCCTATTATTTTCACCTTTACTATAGTAAAGATGTAGACGGGGACATGTATAGTATATAGATGTTTGTTTCCGGTTCTATTATCTGTAGGAACGGGAATCACCAGAGGCCAATTCGATTTATATTGTGATTTTTTCTACATATCACGATTTTATAAATATCCCAGTTTAGAATTATTTCTTTTTCAGATTTTGTCATGATTCTAAACAAACTAAGTGAATAATTTGCTCCTACCACAAGGGACGCTGTGCTGCCTGCCAATGGGTGAATAGTTCAGAGTGCACCACGTGTAGGATCATGGAGGAACTGCAAAATTTCACCACCTCAAATGCACTCATACACTCATCTTCTATACCGCTTTTTCCTGTATTCAGGTTTGCGGGGGACCTGGAGCCTATCCCAGGAGACTTAGGGCACGAGCCGGGGGTACACCCTGGACAGGGTGCCAATGCATCGCGAGCCACATACACACACATGCTCATTTACACACTACGGGCAATTTGGGGACGGCAATTAATACATCTAATCTGCTGGTCTTTGAATTGTGGGAGGAAACCGGAGTACCTGGAGGAAACCCACCAAGAACGGGGAAAACATGCAAACTCTATGCGCACAGAGCAAAGGAGGGAATTGAACCTAGACCCTGGAGGTGCAAGACAACAGTGCTAACTACAAAGCCACTGTGCCGCAAACCTCAAATGCAAACAAATAATAATAATAATAAATAAATAAATAAATAAATAAATAAATAAAGATTTTCAGGCAGTGTGGTGACAGACGAGATGAAATTGCTACACAAAAAAATTATGAACATAATACATTTCTAATTAATGGAGTGAAAAATGTTTGAAATTGTTCACACACCCAGTCACACATTAGGAAGTGCCATTCAGCCTACACTGCATGTTTTTGGAATATGAGAGAATACCAGAGTACACACTAACCTTATAGCACCAGTTGTTTTGTGTATGAGAGAAATAAAACACTTCAGTTTTGCATTTGGTTGTCTCACCTTGGCACCGCACCAGTCGCAGAATCGAGCGTCTGAGTTGTTGACTCTGTTGCATTTCGAGCATGGGACCATCTTCCCTTCCTTGGACGGTAAAGGAGGAGCACGCTGTCCGCTCAGCACAGGCTAAAACACAGATGACACCCAGGATCTGCATTGGACTTACTCTACTTCCTCGTTTACAACTTTATTTATTTATTTATATAAACATTATTTTATATTTTATTAATTTTTTTATTTTTCCCCCATTTTCTCCCTAATTTAGTCGTGTCCAATTCTTCCCCGTCACTAGGGGGCTCCCACATTAAGGCTACTACTACCACTCAGCCGGGAGGGCCGAAGACGATCACGTGTTTCCTCCGAACCACGTGACGCCAGCCGACCGCATCTTTTCGAACTGCTCGCTCGCGCACCGTTGGGGGCGGCGTAACACACTCGGAGGACGGCGCTATCCGCTCCCTCCATTGCGCGAGCTTACAGACGCCCCTGACTGGCTGTAGAGCCGTGATTAATGTGGGAGCACTAAGTACCTCTCACCCCGCCCCTCTGAGAGAGCTCGGCCAATCAGCTCTCTCTAGACCTCCGGCTGCGAGAGGTTACAGCACCACCCGGGATTCAAATTAGCGATCTCCGGATGATAGGGCGAGCGCTTTTACCACTGCGCCACTCGGAGGCCCCTTATATAAACATGACAGGCACTTACACTATGGACATGAGACAATCTGGTCTCACACGTGACACAGTAGGTGAGGTGAGCGGGATTTCCTGTGCCACATGACGGACAGATCAGTTTGTCCTACAGAACAAAGAGGAAAGAGGAATTGTTAACAGATGTATACAGGACATCAGCATCTAGAGCTGCTCTAACATTTCTAGAACATTTTTTAAAATACCTTCAGCCTCAGGCTGGCCTGTGGTTGAAGCTGTGGGGAGATCGGAGCCTCGCACACCACGCACGAGGACGTGTTCGCCGGCACCATGCTCTTACACTGGACGCAAAGGATCATCTGGAAGAATACACGCACATTAATAGTCCTCTATATGCATACCTATATATCTAGAGACTATAAAGAACACCAGTCACTATGAGCATGTTCATTTATTCATTACATTTTTAGGGGGATTTCCCCCCCGATTTTCTCTCTAATTTAGTCGTGTCCAATTCCTCCTCGTCACTAGGGGGCTCCACATTAAGGCTACTACCACCAATCAGTCGGGAGGGCCGAAGACTATCATGTGTTTCTTCCGAACCACGTGACGTTTTCGAACTGCTCGCTCACGCACCGTTGGGGACGTAACATACTCGGAGGACAGCGCTATCCGCTCCTTCCACTCACACGTGCTCACAGACGCCCCTGATTGGCTGTAGAGCCGTGATCAATGTGAGAGCACTAAGTATCTCTCATCCCTCCCCTCTGAAAGGGCTCGGCCAATCAGCTCTCTGTAGACCTCCGGCTGCGAGAGGTAACAGAGAGGTATCGAACTCGCGATCTCCGGATGATAGTGCGAGCGCTTTACCCCTGCGCCACTCAGAGGCCCGAGCACAAAAACAAAAACATGCCTGCTGTCTTGCACAAGTGTAGAGTTGAGCAAGGTTCTACCTGACCCCCCTCAGTAGGGGGCAGCCTCTGTCCTGGGATAGGAGGCACCGGGGCACCACAGTTTAGGCAGAATCGGGCGAAAGGGTCCGAGGGCCGATGGCTCAAACACTTAAAGCACCTGCATGAACAGAGGACCGGACCAACAAAATTATACAAAAAACCTAGAGTAAGAGAAGAACAGATTTGTCTCACTTCCTTACGTAAACACAGTTGAGTATGTGAGAATTCCAGTTCATTGTAGCTTCTTTCTAGGCCATAGGGCTCCTGAGATATGACTATTTACATTCTCTGTGCGTGTTTGTATGCATGTGTAAGTGGAGGGGGCGTGGTTTGGCCCGGATGTCATAGCAGCGGCACTTGCTGCATGCCTGACTCTAGCTTGATCGCTATTAGAGCCTTAAATAGGAAAGTAACTCTGATTTTTGAGTTGAGAAGTAATTGCTGATTTTTGGAGCGAGTCTTAGAACGGCTTTTTATAATAATAATAATAAAACTAAGAACAAAATTAGCGTCTTTTTTCAGGCGGCACGGTGGTGTAGTGGTTAGCACTGTCACCTTGCACCACCAGGGTCCGGGTTCGATCCCCGGCCAGGCTCGATTCCCGTCTCTGTGTGCATGGAGTTTGCATGTTCTCCCCGTGCTTGGTGGGTTTCCTCCCACAGCCCAAAGACATGTAGGTCAGGCTAATTGACGTTCCCAAATTGCCCGTAGTGTGTGAATGAGTGAGTGTGTATGTCTGTGTGCCCTGCGATTGATTGGCACCCTGTCCAGGATGTACCCTGCCATGTGCCCTAAGTCTCCTGGGATAGGCTCCAGGCCCCCGTGACCCTGAATACAGTATTAAGTGGTGAGTGAGTGAGCGTCTTTTTCAATGTTGCTTTTTAATGCTCCCTTTAAGTACCCCGAACCTTTATTATCCTTTTGACCTTGTCATCCTTGTCCCGCTTTCTTTCTCTCACCTGAGAAAGTCTGTTTCTCTCTGGAGACGAGATATCTGCGTGCTGTTTAGGTTTTTGAGCAGACCGCTCTCATCACTCGCATTCTGAAAAGCAAGACCAAAACAAACTCAGGCTTTTATAAAGCACTGACACTGGAGACTCCTTACAACAAGAAACATTTAAAGAAGTATTTAAAACTTATTATTAATCTGGTTAAGGCATAAAAATATTGGTGTATTACTTGCCTATTATTACTGGGGGTCTCTGATGCGTCCCTCATTTCACAGCATACAGTATTTACTAACCTAAATTAAGAGTTATTGAATCTGCAAGTGCACTAAAATATGAGTAACTAGAACTTTTTTGGTGGTAATTTAACATGACATCAGACATCATGGGGGATTTCCCACATTCCCAGATTTGATTCCGACCCGGTATGATCATGAGAAGGGCCTTCAACAGGAAGTTCATCGTGTGGGAGAAACTTCTAAATTTGGATCTCAGCAGCTTTAACTACAAAACCTCCAGGAAAGTTTCAAGTCAAGAATTGCGAGGGTTCTGCTAAGAGCTGCTACACTCCCACTCCGAACATACTGCAATGTGCAACCTCACGCTCACAGCTCTAGATATCCAGTCTGTGTGGCTGTATTTCGAATTTGACATGTAGTGCACTACACAAGTCGGTAGAACACTTTATTTTCACCCGTATTGTAGCGCGCTTAAATATCGAGGACGAAGTGATTCGAGGTTCGGTCCTGAACTATTTGGTGACTTCTTATTTTTCTCTAGTTATGCTGAGACAGATCATGTATAATTTTCAAGTCTTGTAGGGAGTTCAAGAGAAGTGGTAGCAGTTCTTAACACGTCTTGACAATTCACAGCGAATCATCAGGTGTTGTAGGTACTCTGAAGATTAATCCTGAACATCTGTGGACAGTTTGTGATGCTTCAGCATTTGAGTTCGGCACATTTATTAGCACAAGTCATAAGTACATCATGAGTGATTTATGGCATTTCATGTGTAGAAAATGTATAGAAGAATAAGGCATGTGATGTCGAGTGACAAAGAACCGTCTACAATATGAATGCAGGAAAGGATCCTATCATTCAAGTGAAACATTTCAGGGTTTCTAACCTCATGTGCTCTAAATCAGTTCCTTATTAATTCTTACCTGTTGGCGTTTTGTGGGCGGGGCTACAGGTGCACTTTGTAAGCGCTGGGACAGAAAACGAGGGACTTTCCGCGTGCGTCGTGTACCGTTTTCGGAAACGTCTAACAAACCAAACAAAATGCATGAAGAAGTATTAGTACACATTCCTTCTCTTCAGAAAAAAAAAAAGAAAGAAAAATGACTGTATTCAGATAAACCTGGGATTTGCTTTGCAGTTGGAAAAACCGATAAAGTGTCAGTTTGCTCCAGACTCTGTGTAGGATACTCTTGAGTCTTCTCTAATGCGTCTTCTAGCTCAGAGGGCACGAAATCCACGACGAAGACCTTTGTAACAACGGCGCTCTGTCTTCCGTCACTGCGGAAATGGAGAAACGCAAAACCGTCATTTAGATGCTCTGCAACTAAACGACAGGCTTCCAAATCAGAAGAGACAAAAGTACATTTAAAGAAGCCATTTGTAATTTTTTTGGGTGACCATCCAGAACTGCAACTGCGGTAAAAACACTGACAAGCCTTTCTGATTCTGATCTAAAACCCACCTGACCTATTGAGCAGCTCGGTTGCGACAAAGACAAGAGCTCATTTCAGGGCCAGAAAAATGTACCATTGATTAGATCAGATTTTTTTGCTTTTTAGAATCAGACTTCTTTGAAATGACATAATCATATACCGACCCTTGTATATGACGAAATAGAAAAGTGCAGTCAGCTGTTGAAAGCTATAAGGCTTTCTAATATTTGAAAGGACAGTAAACAACTATTAATGATCCTTTAAACCTTTAAAACTAAAGCCATGCCCTTACAGCTAGGAGTGGAACAATGCAGAAAGAAACACCATCAGGTGAAATTCATCACACAAGAATTGAGTGACGGAAAAGATATCAGGCATCTACATACTTATATATTTAATGCAGCTCTATAAACACTTGTGTTTTGAATATTACAAATTGTCACTTTAAGCCTCAGACAGTAGTAGACTTACTATTCATTTAAGCTTTGGCAGAGTTTCAGAATTTCAGACAAGGTCAGGCATACCTCTTACATAAATCTTTTATTCGCTTTTGTCGCTGAAGAAAGAAGTTCAGCACCAAGTCTGTGTTTTCTCAATATTTTTAATACAGTACCTGGTCACTGCCATGGCCCTGACGTGCACTTTGCCGCTGGGTAAGCGAATGGGCTCGGTGTATTTCACTGTGCTGCTCTCTCCAAGCCTTGGCCTTCGTGGCACCTCCGGTTTAGTGCCATCCAGAGTGTAGAAAATACTCACATCAGCGGTGTCTGATAAGCAAAAAGACCACAGAGAAGTTTCGAATGGTTTAGCAGACCCTTGTCGTGTTAGCTTATTATACCTTACACACTGTTACTGAGGCCATTTCTAAAAGTATCCTGGCATTGGAGTATGTACTAGTGATGGGTCGAATCTTTAACGTGACTCAGAAGAACGAGTCGTCTCAAAGATTGATTCGTTCATTTTCTACTGGGCGCGTATGTGCGAAGCATCGTAATATCTCCGTAGGTTATGTACAGGAAACAGAAATGAGTCGTTACCTTTAAGTCTTTGGTCCGAGTCGTTCGTTCTTTTGTCACGTGACTCCCATAGACGCTATGCAGTGCAATAGATTCAAAAGAACGAACGACTCAGACTAGAAGATATGATGGTGAGCGGCTCATTCTGCTTATCATAATATGTCCTTAGCTGCATTGTAATATTTTCATTACTGCAACTATAGCCAATATTTGTGTATGTAGACGTGTTGGGGGTCTGTTTATTGAAAATGTAACATTTTATTTTATTTCTGATCTGAAGAACAAAATGAACTAAATGACTCAAAAAGATTTGTTCATTTTGATGAAAGAGATTCAAAGAACCGAGTCACTAAAATGATTCAAGCTTCCCATCACTAGGATATACAGAGTGTAATAAGTAGAGGTGGAAGGAATCTAACAACATATAACCAAGTACGTATTTAAAGTATCTGTCCTTTACTTGCATAGTTTTATTAGAGGATACGCTTTACTTTTACTCAACTACATCCTACTGCAAATATCTGTACTTCAGATATCTTCACTACATTTCTATGTGGAGTTATAATACACAACCACAGGGGGGCGTAGTATTTAAAGTGCGAATGTGCCATCTGATAACTATTTTTTGTTCCCTCAGTGATATGCTTAAAATGTCGCAGGTCTTTGAAAGCAGAAGCAAAGATGGTTGCAGACAAATACAGCATGTACACAGAGATAGAAAGAGACTTTTTATTATGCCAAAGGCCACATTGAACTAAATCAACTTCAGTACTTTTGATACTTAAGTAAATTTAAAGGTGTACCTTTAGTAGTTTTAGTCAAGTAGAATTGTAAATGGAGGACTTTTCCTTGAGTAAGATTTTACCACACGTATCTCTAATTTTACTCAATACAAGATGTGTGTACTTTTCCCTCAACTGTTAATGAGTTTATACCAGCTAGCTAACTGGACAGCCTTATTATTAGCCGTCTTGCTAATAAAATAAAATACTATAAAGCTACATATATAAAAGTAAATACTCAATAAGTCTGAGGTAAAAGTCGTAGTAAAGCTGCAAATTCTTCACTCAGGTATAAAAACCATCCAATCTTTCTGTACAAATCTCTGAGAAAGATTTACAACAAAAAACGAAGACGGTCTTAAGACACCCAGAATTTAAGTTAATAAAAATGTTGACAAAAGCTAACCAACACGAACATCTCTTAAACGCTAGCTAGCATGATAAGTCACATTTACAGTATATGATAATTGCTAGCTCTAGTTAGTTAAAAACCTAGATTTGTCTAAAATTAGCATGTTTGCTTTGCTAATACCAAGTTAGACTAGCACTGATAATAAAAATATGGGAAGCAAGTCAAATCCCGGCTAGAAAATTCTAAATATTGGTTATTTGAAGAATCTTTTACTTTAAAGAAATTCATTAGCGTAATTCTATGTAGCATTAATTATGTATAAGCAAACATGTCGAATTAATTATTTTCTCAGAGTAATAAAAGTTTTTTTTAAATCAAAATTTCATCAGTTAAAGCCACACACATTTTGACAGATATTAAATGTGCAGCATTTTTACTTTTACTCAAATACATTTGGTTTGGAAACTTCCACTTTTACTTGAGTATCATTCCAACACAAAAGTATGATTTCTCATAACTTTCCCATCTTCTCCCTCACTGAAACCAAGAAGGATTCAGCAATGTTGTAACAGAAATGAGAAGTCAACATGATGATAATTATATTTTTGGAACTTTTATTGCACGAGTTAGGAGTGGAGTCAAAACAGCGAGCATGTACCCACCTGACTTAAGCTCGATGCGTGTGTTGGTGTCTATTTCATGCTTGGCTTTTCCAGGCGTTGGAATCCGAATGGGAATTATGAATGGAGCCACGATGGAACCTGCAGTCATCCTGAAGCTTTTGGATTACGGGTGTCCAGAGAAAAAATTCTGGCGTTACCACCTAGGATTCAAATGTAGAGGTTGACTGTTTTTTATCTTCTCAACAAAACTTAAATAGGAGGTGGTATCAAGAATTTCGAGATTAGCTCTGTTTTAAAGCTCTGTTTTTTTTTTTTCGCCATACATTCTCCCACAGAGCACCTTAAAGCCTGACAGTAGAATTTGCTATTGAAGGTCTGGCCTCTGGACGAATTCTCGATAAATGTCGATAAAGCAAGCACTTGGTTGAGCTGCAGGCCTGATTCACCATTTTCAGTTATGGAGATGATGAGCTCTTCCACTGTGAAGACTGTTGCTTTGTCCCAGGGTCATACCCAAGTGTATATACACCCAAGTTTCATCCCCAGTAAATAAGACGTTTCATCACCGGTAATGAAGAACAGGTTATCCACGGCAGGCTAACGGAGTTCTTGGCCGACTTCGATGCAATGTTCCTTCTGCTCCTGGGTCAGCAGGCTGGGGATGAACTTGGCAGCAACATGTTCAAATCTCAATGGCAACAATGTTGTGGATTGTTCTCAGACCATCATCATCATCATCATCATCATACGAGTTGTCAAATGGTTTTGACATTTTCGAGGTTCAAGGGTTGAGCTCATTAAAGGTCTTCCTGATCTCTCGTTGTCTTCCAGTGATGGTCTTCCACTCTTGAAGTGTGCGTTCCACTCAAAACACCGCGAACGACTCATTGCAGCATTGCCGTAAACATGCAGGATCATGTCAAACATCTCTGCGGCAGATTTTCCCAATTTGAAATAGCAGATGCGGTAACGCAGGTGGTCAGAATAGCCCCAGTTGCACAGCTCCCGATGTACAAAGGACGATGTCTTTTGGCACACTGACACACCGCTGGTGCTCCCTGTGACTGTGTGTGCAGCCTTGTGCTGCCATTACGAAACTAGTCTCGAAAATATTTGACACCACCACTTTTTTTTTAATAATGCTGGGTTCTATTTAAGGTCTATAGATGTTAAACTGCATGGAAGACAAGTACAAGCTGATTGCAAGGGTTTATGACAGCAGTTATCCTAGTCTGGGTAAGTATTGATTATATGAACGAACGAATGAATGAATGAATGAAATTTTGAGCCATTGCATGGGCTACACCTTGGGTCTGCTTAACATTTTGGCTTGGTTGCTGATTTTTAAAGTGAGTATTACGCATTTTAAATATGCATTGCGTTTATATAGGAACCTTGATGCCTTTCAATCAACGTTTTCCATATATCTCAATAAATTACGGTAATATAATGAGGCATAAGATAAGCTTTTACCTCGTATCCAGTGACGCCGCGACCATCAACAGGGCTAGACAACAACACGCGCTGTTATTGGGCAATCCCGTAGCCCATAGCAACCGCAACGCGAGATATTATTGGCTGGTTTCACCTAAGCCTAAAAGCCTATTATTTCATTTTTAATACTTATTTTATTTATTTATTTATTATGACAAATGTAATTCATAAATTACCAACAGTGAAATATTTACAACAAAATAACAGGTGTGAATAGTTTTGTAGCATCTGAGATTGATTGACCTAAATATTATTTTGCTTGAAAAAAAAAAAGTCAAAAATCATTGTTGTTTTCCTCGAAAGCAAATTCAAATGTTATAGAATAAAATTATATATATAATTAGAAACCCTAAAACAGCGCAGTGTGACACTATTTTTATACAGGCACTACGTCAGCCACCAATAGCTTTAATCCGGAAGGACCCGGAAGCAACACGCTCAGAATGCGTTTATCCTTTCCCACCAGTATTCATTTGAAATCCCGCCTTTTAAACGATCGTTGGCTAAAATTTCTTTCTGTAATACGATCCTGCAATATGATTGGCTAGCGTTACATACTCCTTTCCAGAAGGCGTGGTTTGCCCGAAAAAAAACGGGTGGATATGAAAAAACACGCTGATATATAGTAGTAGTAGTAGTAGTAGTATATGAGTAGTTTTGCTCGAGTTTTAACAGATTGTTTAGTCATTTAAATAAAAACATCTTAAAAATGACAGAAGTTAAGGTTAAAAAGGAGTCTACAGATGTTGTAGATATCGAAAACAGGTATGTTTTTAATCGTATCTAGTGTATCTGTGTCTAGTTTAGGAGTACTATTACATCACAGGACAGTCGAACCTATTAGAGATCTCTTGGTCAATAGTATTGATTGATATATTAAATTATATAGCATGATGCATAGTGTTAAGGCTAGGTTTGATATTGTTTTGTTTTCCATATAAATTCAATTGAGAGTGCATGTTAATACAGTATATCCCTGATGTGTGTGTGTGTGTGTGTGTGTGTGTGTGTGTGTGTGTGTGTACATTAAGAATAAAGGAGCTATGTCAGCAGTTTCCTCAAGGCATCACCGATCAGGTCATCCAGAATGACATGCCACATGTGGAGGCGCAGCAGAGGGCCATGGCCATCAACCGGCTGCTGTCTGTGGTACAGAAACACTTAACACTTTATCAGCCACATCCACTTTACCATAACAAACACGGGTTAGGTGTACCTAATAAATAGGCGACTAACATTCTTTCGGCTGCTTCCATCAAGACGCCGCCACAGCGGACCATCCAATCCGCACGCAACTTAACATTCGTTTTATGCCTGATGCCCTTGCTGTTGCAACTCTCCTATTTTTCTAAACGTGCTTTGAACCGGCAGTGCATGCAGTGGCTGGGTGGTGTTTGGTGTGGCAACCCACCGAAGGGGCTTGAACCCGGATCCCCAGATCCTCAAACCAACAACCTAGAGCCTTAGCTGTCAGAGCCACCACGCCTCTATACCTAATAAATAGGCAAATGTTCATAAATGTGTTTTGTTTTAATACAGTGTTATATGTACCACCTTCTTCTTTGTTGTTTAAAGGTGGATAGAATACAGTAGGTTACATTACCACCAACTGTAGGTCTCATTCTTTTCATCTTCCCGGCCTCTTAAAGCCGATTTCTCAGGACTGCCTTCTTAAAAAAACGTCTAATGCTTCCTTTCCTGATCAAATTAGAAATTTTATTTGTGACATTAACAACATTACACAGTATGATATACAGTGAAATGCTTACACAACTATTACAATATGCAGTAATACAGTTACTGCATATTGTAGTTTTTATATTTTACATTCTTACAAAAAATAAGTATAAATATAGATATAGAAAAATAAGAGTATAAATTGTATAAAATGTATGGAATGTGCAAACAGCAGCAGTATGGGTGGCCATGGAGAGTGAAATGAAATGAAATGAGTAGCAGCGGTGGTGTTGTCCATCATTAAAGTGCATAGTTAGTCCTTCTTTTTATATAAACAGAAGCAGAAACTTGCAACGTGTGTGTCCTGTGCAAATGTGCAGTGTGGTTGGTTTTGTGGTGTGCTGATGATCTGTCTTGAACCCTTCGTCTGCTTTATCCGGCGCTTCCACACACTCCTCCTTCTTTAACATTTTTCCTCTCGGTACCACTCTGCTTTTTATAGTAGGAGTTGCTTCACCACCACCTATAGATCTCTCTTTCCTCAGCTTTACACATTAAACGCTTCCTTCCCTGATCAGCGACTCCCTATTCTAAAAGACTCTTAACATTGCCTTCTACTCTCCTGGATATACCTTTTTGTTTAGTGGACATTTTCTTTATTTTTATTGTTTTTAACATTGCTATATGAATATATATGAATACTGAATAAATTACAATTATGACAGAACAAATATGGAATTATGCCATCAACAATAAAACATTGCAAACCACCCAGAATATTGTTTTAGACTTTGTATTCTTCACAGTAGCCATTTTTTGCTTTTTCTTGACAACTTTGCCCACTTTTGGCATTCTCTCAGTCAGCGTCATGAGGTAGTCTCCAATCTTGAAGGGGTTCCCAGAGGTGTTAAGTACTCGTTTGCTGCTTTCCCTTCACTCTCCATCTTCTCAACTGGATTTAGATTGTGTGCTTGTGGAGTCCAGGTCATCTGCTGCAGCACTCCATCACTGTCCTTCCTGGACAAATGGCTCTAATATAACCTAGAGGTGTGTTTGAGGTCATTGTCCCGTTGGAAAACAAATGTGATCAGCATTGAGGGGAAAGGAGCTGGTTGAGATGACTCTAGAGAGATGGGGGTGGTGCACTGGAGAGAAGAGGCATGAAAATCAATAGGAGTAAGATGGAGTACAGTACGCGTGTGTAAATGAGAGAGGGGGTGGGTGAAGGGTGCAGTTGCAAGGAGTGGAGGTAGGGACGGTAGAGGAGATTAAATATTTAAGGTTTAAACTCTTTAAAGCAAAGGGGAGTGTGGTAGAGAAGTCGGGAAGAGAGGGCAGGCAGGGTGGAACGGCTGGAGCAGAGTATCAGGAGTGATATGTGACAGAAAGGTATCAGCAAGAATGAAAGGGAAGGTTTACAGGAGACCAGCAATGTTGTACGGTTTGGAGAACAAGAAGGCACAGCTGGAGGTGGCAGAGCTAAAGATGCTGCGATTTGCTTCGGACAACAATAGACAGGATTAGGAATGAGTATTTTAGAGGGACAGTGCAGGTAGGCTGGTTCGGGGACCAAGTTGGAGAGGTCAGATTGAGATGGTTTGGATATGTTCAGAGGATGGTTGAGGGGTATATCGGGAGGAACGATGAAGGAAGATGTGGTAGACCGAGTTAGATTGAGACAAATGGTTTGCTGCTCCCATCGGGGTCGCCACAGCGGGCAATTTGTCTCAAACTAACCCTGTCTTACAACATCTTCCTTCCTCACTCCAACCTCCTTCATGTCTTCCCTCACCACATCCATATACCTCCTCTTGGACCGTCCACTTCTCCCCCTGCCTGACAGCTCCATCTCTAACATTCTCCTTCTGATATACCCATCATCCCTCCTCTGTGCATGTTCAAACCATCTTCATCTGCCCTCTCGAACTATATAGAGGTAACCATCCTAGTGAAGTGTGCGCTCAATTTTCGCCAGCAAAGCACCCCCACACCACAACACCTCCTCCTGCTCCGTGCTCCTCAGTGCGAACAACATGGACAGGAACGGTCTGTACACCTTCTTTAACAAAATGTCTAACAAAATGTAGCTACTTTGTACAATCTAAAGTACAAAATATATTCTGGGTTGTTTAACACCTTTTTGTTTACTACAGAATTATTGCATAGTATTAATGTACAATATAAAAAAAAATTAAAGTAAAGATTTGTAGTTTATATTAAAACACAGTTTAAATAATGGTCTATAGGCGTGTAGGAACTTGACAGATTTGTATAATGCTAATATTTTACGCTTTTATTCACACAGGGCCAGTTGGATCTCCTCAGAAACAGCAATGGGTTGTTGTACCGGCTCAAGGACACTCAGTCAGCGAGGTTTGTCCACTTGTTTCCAAAGTAACACATTGTCCAGGCACGTGTGTAGAAAAAAAAATTTGATCAGATAAATTTTTTTTTTTTCGTTTTAAAGCAAAATGAAGGGCTCTGACAATCAGGAGAAGCTTGTGTACCAGATCATCGAGGATGCAGGGAATAAAGGTAGGAGTTTTTTTTTTTTTTACCCCCAAAGAAATTCTAAATGAGAGAGAGAGAGAGAGTTCATGATTGTTTTTGTATCTTTTCAGGAATATGGAGTAGGGACATCCGCTATAAAAGCAACCTCCCCCTGACGGAGATCAACAAAATCCTGAAGAACCTCGAGAGCAAAAAACTGATCAAAGCTGTGAAGTCTGTCGCCGTGAGTCTAACGATAAGAAGTGCTGTTTACCGTTTTAGAATCACAGATGATGAGACCTTTTTCTTCTTTTTAACCATGAATTGTTGTGTCCAGGCGTCTAAGAAGAAGGTGTACATGCTGTATAACCTGCAGCCGGACCGCTCGGTTACAGGAGGCGCGTGGTACAGTGATCAGGACTTCGAGTCAGAGTTTGTCGAGGTTCTCAACCAGCAGTGCTTTAAGTTCCTTCAGAGTAAGGTCAGGAACATCGCAAGTATGCCTCTTTCAGACCGAAACATGCTCATAGTAGCTTGTTTTATCGAGACAACATGAAAGTGTTGAGAATTTTTGTTGTGTGTGTTTGAACAGGCAGAAGCAGCGAGGGACAGTAAGCAGAGTCCTATGGTGCAGAGAAACAGCTCATTCGCAACCTCATATGAAGTCTGGAAGTACATCTGCGAGCTGGGAATTAGCAAGGCACGATGAGACGCATGTATTAACTAGGAAATAGAAAGTGCCAAAAATATTAGAGTTCTGACCTGGTCGTTGTGTTGCAGGTGGATCTGTCCATGGAGGACATCGAGACCATCCTGAACACACTGATCTATGACGGAAAGGTGGAAATGACCATCATCGCAGCTAAAGAGGGCACAGTAGGGTGTGTGGACGGGCAGGTGAAGCTTTACAGGGGGGTGAACTCCATCATCCAGCCCACAGGCCTGGTCAAAACGCCTTGTGGACTCTGTCCGGTAAATGCAAACACTGCAAAATAGTGAGCACAGAGCTGTAAATACGAGTCAAACCGGGACTTCAGTCAACTTGTCACCTACTTGTAATCATTCTCCAACACAACTTGCATGTCATAAGAGTTCTCGCCACAACCCCCAGTACAGTCCTGATCTTGCTCCAAGCCATTTCAACATAATTGGCCCATTAAAGGAGTTCCTGGGAGGCCAGCGTTTCAGACATGAAGCAGGCAGTCCCATCATGGCTCTGGCGTCCAGTGTACTAGTGAGGGCGAGGATAAGTGTGTTAATGTAGCAGGGGATCAAAAGTCCTGGTTTGACTCGAATGGCTCTTGTATGTACACTGGGTCCAAACACAGTGACTCAGAGCTGCTAAATAACAGTGGTCTGTTAAATTAAAAATGAAAATTAAGAAGCTGCGCATTATTATGTAGTGATGTTGCCAGTCTCATACAGCAATGTTTTTAAATATATTTTTATAAAAATATCAGCACCCCCTTTCTTATTTCCTCTCTGCTGTTCTTCCAGGTGTTCGACGACTGCCATGAAGGCGGCGAAATATCACCATCCACTTGCGTGTACATGGCAGAGTGGCTAGACTTTTGACCTTTTCTCTGCCCTCCTGTTGATATATTTTTTTTTCTCTGTGGAGAAAGTGCCATATAAGTTTTTTTTTTTTTTTTTTGCAACAGTTTGATGCAAAATATTGGTTTTATTTATATTGAACAATCGAGATTGATGATGTACTTTGAAATGAACAGGCAAGAAGAAGGAGCTGTACTGTGGATCTCTGGAAACGATAATGGACTCGGATCTCAATATGTAGTTTTATTTTTTGTCCTTTTTCTTCTTAAAATCAACTAATCTGATGCACAAGATACATGGTTACAAATACACAATTAATTTAACGTTCGTAAAATGAGTAACATGTTTATCCTGGATCTGTGCTCACTTAATAATAATAATAATAATAATAATAATAATAATAAATCATTGTTTCTTGAGTGCAGTTTTTGTTTTTAGAAAAGAATTGGTGACATAAACTGGTACAGTTTGTGGATTTCTGGTAATAAAGATTGCGATTGAAACTAATCCTGTAAACTGTCATCATGTGACTTACTGATTAAACGTCATCATTGTTTCCCTGATGGTTTTCCTGGTAGGTCTGTGGAGACCTTTTTTTTTTTCCCTCCACTCAAACCAGCTGTGAGATATAATTTGTCTGCCCCGAGGTCCAAAACCTAAAACACTAAACACAACTTGTACAGGTTACTGTTTCATTTAGATTGTTTATAAGCATTGGTGGCTCAGTGGCAGGTTTCACAACTGTCATATGGAACAGGCAGGTTCGATTCCTGACCCGAACCCCAGCCACAGATGCAGTGCCGTAAAAACCTTTGCCAAGTTTAAAGGACTGAATGGTGACAGTAGCAGCCGAAAGACCAATAACCACTTATCTATAAATAATAAACATTTCGTTTATATCTTTAATCTCTTGTCATTTTACATAAACTGTTTTGAAAATGAATTTTTAGTGATAATTGACACGGAGAGGTAGATTTAAGGATAATATCTCAGCATCAAACAAGGAAAAGTACTGACACTAAGCATCATTTCTGCCCATGCCGATGAAAGATGCTCGTGTTTACCTGTTGGTGCCATTTCCCGCCTTCCAGCATCCCCTCTTCGCGTGACCATGGAAACAAGTGAACGGGTGCTTAGCAACCTGTAGGGGAAGAAAGGAAAGAGGAGGAGAAGGAGCGTAGAGGAGATGAGGGTGAGAGAGTGAGGATGCGCGCAGGCCGGTACAGGAGAGATCGGAATCGTTAAAAAATATCCACAATCCGAGGAAGGTCATACGTAAAGAGGCGCTAACGGGACTCCGATTTTGCTTTTAGATCATAAAAGAAAGAGATTTCGGGCGGCTGCGTCAAATCGGGAAGGCTTTTGTGAAGATGAAGTTCGTGGCGGTGGTGGCGGGGGCCGGAGCTCTCGCGTTTCTCGGCGCGCTGTTGTGCATCGTGGCGAGCGTGTACTCGCGCGCGCCGGCCGCCGCCCTGCATCCTCCCGCGGGCGCGAACGGCACCGCGGCCCCGGTGCCCTCGGGCTCTCTGGGAGCGCTGTACGGTGCGGCGGACACGAGCGGGCGGGACGCGCTGGCAGGCGCGGGAGCGGGCCGCGGCGAGACGCCGCTCCTGGGCGAGCTGAGCGCCGGGGCCAGTCCGCAGCGCTTCACCTTCAGCCGCCTCCTGTGCTCGCCCGTGCCGCCCGGGGAGTGCGCGATGAAGCGCCGGAGACGCGACAAAGAGCGGGAGGACGACGACGACGAGGAGGAGGAGGAGGAGGAGGACTGGGGCGCTCTGAACGCGGCCGCCGAGGAGCTCCGGCGCACCGTGGCGCTGCAGAACGAGCAGATCGCCGCCGACCGCAAGACCATCGACGAGCTCACCGGCAAACTGGCCGAGTGCGAGAGCGCGCTGCTGGACGAGCGCACCGTGACGGAGCGCGGAGCCGCGGCACCGTGGCCCGCCCGGCGCCGCCTCATGGCCGGGGATGGCGCGCGCGAGTCCGCCGCCGCACAGCTACACACCGCGCGGGCTGTCGAGGAGCTCGAGAGAGCCATCCTCCAGCTCAAAGACCGCATCGAGAAGCTGGAGGTGAGAGACTTACAACCACGACCTGATATCGACCCGAGGCGAACATTCTACAGTATTATATATTCGTAATAGAATATTACACCAATTAAATCTACATCATCATTCTAGTCACATGCTGCTCCACTGGGCCTGTACTGGACTGTGGGCTGTGCGCTATTACAACCACAAACTGCTTATATCGTAGGCATTTCCACAAAACAACCAAGATATTAATTTACAGATATAATCCAGCAAATAGTTGTGATTAAAACAGCTAAACATGATTAAAACGAATTAAAACAGCATCTAGGGTTTATTATTATTATTATTATTATTATTATTATTATTATTGGAAGATCCTTTCAACACACTAGTTCATTTGGTAGGGTACAGGTGTGAAAGTGCTATTATTATTATTGTCTCATATAATGGGATAACTGGTGTCCTCCAGAAGAGGATGGGCTTCTTCTTTTTCTTCTTCTTTTTATTATTTGTTTATTTATTTATTCATTATTATTATTACAATAGCAATAATCTCATTCTTCTTAGCTGAGTGTCCTCCAGAAGAGGATGAGTTCCATCTAGAGCCCAGTTCCTTATAAGGTTTCTTCCACATGTTGTCTCAGGCATGTTTTCTTCTCCACTCTCACCTCTAGTCTGCTCATCAGGGATCCAACTCTAAACCCATATCCGAATTTCCATAAAAGTCTCTTTATGATTGTTAAACGAGTTACACTGTAGAAATAAAACTGAATTGAATTGAATCGTTGGACCTCAGAAGAACCCACATGTTAACACGGAACCTCAAATGTCTTTAGGTTTCTTGGTGTGACGAGGATACGGCTTAGCTGATAACCGCAAGCTTGTTTCTTTTAATGTTTGGAGAAAAATAAAATTGATGCAAAATTAGTGCATTTTATATATTTCTCTCTCTCTCCCTCTCTTACCGTCTGCTCTTCCTTGGGAAAAACACATGCATAAATTATAAGGGTGTGTGTGTGTGTGTGTATGAGCTGTCACCTTGTCTACATGAATTGTTACAATTACCAGCCAAGCTAAATTGATATTGATTCATTTCCTGTCTTTCACTTATTGTTTGATCCATTAATCATGGACAGGATTAAGCTCTGAATATCTGGCCTTGATCCAATTTTTAGTTGAGATGAATTAAATTTTTCCCTTTCATCAGTCCAGATGAAATGCAGAAATCCTGTCTTTAAATACCTAAATAACATTGTGTAATGATTAGAATGCTCTCTCATCTGCTCCAACACACATCTCTCTCTCTCTCTCTCTCTCTCTCTCTCAGCTGGAGATGGTGCCTGCTTTGTTGAACCACTCGGAGGTGGCATCAGGCTCCACGGGCATGCGGTTGGCTCTGGGCCAGGCTGGTGGGCGTGCAGATGATGTGGGCGGAGAGCTGGTGCAGAAGGTAAAGCAGCTGGAGGACGAGAGGAAGAACCTACGCAAGGAGACACAGAACCACCACCAGCACATCGACCAGGGCATCAACACGCTGCAGGAGCGCATCTCAGAGCTGGAGCAAAGTGAGGATTTGAACTGGGGTTTCACACTGGAAACGGGGGGAGGGGGAGAGGGGTCATTGTATACAGTCCATTGCGACGTAGTATACAATCCCGTACAATCCCACTTGTAGTACATTTAAACAGCAGCTCAGTTAAATCTGCCAAAGCAACAAGTACATGAATGAAAAAAGTGCGAAACCCATGAATAAGATACATTCGACGCCAATAAATTTTTTAATTAATTAAGAACACAATCTTTTTCTTGCTTTGGTTTGCTTTGAAGCATAAAGATTGTTCTGATGAGTCTAGATTGAGACTATTCCAGAGCGATGGGCGTGTCAGGGTAAGAAGGGAAGCGCATGAAGCGATGCACACATCATGCATAGTATGTCCATTGTACAAGCCTCTGGAGGCAGTGTTATGATCTGGGGTTGCTTCAGTTGCTCAGGTCTCGGCTCAGCAGTGTTATGTGGCAATAAATGTAGTCAGCGGACGACCTGAATGTACCGAATGATGAGATTATCACTGAGTTTTTTGTCCCTGATGGCACGGTCATATTCCAGGACTCAGATTGTGAAAGAGTGGTTCTGGGAGCATGATGTTAATTGGCAATAATTTTGTGCACCATAAAGCTGAAGGTAAAACTGAAGTGGTATTAGTGTATGTATGTGCTCTTGCAAAAAATTATGAGATGAGCTACATTCTATACACTAATCCATCATTTGGAACTTCTTCTGCCCTACTGATGACTGACTTAGTTGTTACATCGATTATATATTTTCTCTCAGGTTTTACAGGTCAGAGTTACCCCCAGGGCTACAAGCTCTCCTTCCCCATTCGGACCAACTTCATGTACGGCTTGGTGAGACGGAACATTCCGGAGATGTACGCCTTCACGGTTTGCATGTGGTTGAAGGCGGCGGAGAGCAGGATCGGGACACCGTTCTCATACGCCGTGGACAAGCAACCCAACGAACTTGTCCTCCTGCAAGGCGTCCATAAACAAGCCGAGCTGCTTGTTAATGCTAAGGTAGGACATGAGAAAAAGTTCAATAAATGGCTACCGGACCACATCCTAACAAAGACACCTGGCCTAAATGTCAACCGTATCTAGTCCCAACTTTAAAGCTCATAAAATGTTGTATTAATGTTATATTATTATATCCTCCTTACCTCTAGGTGGCACAGTTGCCTCTGTCGTTCCCACCTGGCACTTGGCAGCATGTGTGTGTGAGCTGGACTCTGCGTGATGGTGTCTGGAAAGCCTATCAGGGCGGCAAGCTAAAGGAGAGAGGCGAAGGGCTGTCAGCATGGCATCCAATCAGGGCAGGGGGTGTGCTGGTTCTGGGACAGGAGCAGGTGAGCTGCACTATGGGGGTTTCATTATATTATACCTACTGTATATGTGGTGGTTCGGGATCTCATTGGATATGACCAAAGCTGAAAATGATTCGAGCTTTTCGCCATAAAATACTAGTTTCTCGACGTAATATATTTGGTAAAATATCACTCATTAAAACAACGTACAGTACAGTCTTAGGCATAATGTGTCTTTAAGTACAAATGTTGTTATTGTTTCTTTAAAATATATATCTATTTTATGACTTCATTATAGAGTTAGATTAAAAACATTTCTGATTTGCAAAGATTGCAAGATGCAAAATGAAAAATTACAGAAACAAATTTGCATGCTAGAAAAGAAGGCTGTATAGTACACGACCGCGCAAACGTTTGGGATCACTTTTGAACTCCATGGTCTTTCCTGATGTTTATTTCTTTCTACACTGTAAAATAATGCTGAAGGCGTCCAGAACATCCAGTAATCTCCTTTCAGCAGTTGATATTGAGATGTGTCTACTTCTTATGCTCTGTAAAGCTTCATAACGGCTCTAATCTGAGATGCTGTTTGTTGAGGCTGGTGACTCTAAATGAACTTCTCCTCCGCAGCAGACGTAAGTTTTGGTCTTGCTTTGCTGGTTTCATCATGGTGCTTGATGGGTTTTACAAATGCACTTGACACAATACTGTTCTTGCAAGAACTGTTCCAGAAAGGCTTAAAATAAAAAAAAGGACAGTTGTTGTTGTTACATAATTATCTAATGCCATACAGTATAGTTTTGAAATCTCCAGTGTTGTTGTAGAATGAACATAAAGAAAATAAACCACAAAGAAATTTGCAAGTGATCCCAAACTTTTGAGCGGTAGACACTGTACAAGGCCACTTTTTAGAAGAAAAAAAAAAATGGTTGCTGGGTTTTGCATGAAAAAAACAAGCAGGTGCAAGAAGAACCACAAGTGGGTGGTTCTGCAGGATGCTCAGTTTAACTTGGCAGCTAATTTCCTTATAAAACTGCACAGATTGCACCTGAGACGAAAGGGACCACAATGTGTTATTACACCAAATACTGTTTCATTAATTACTGTTTGAAGGGATTTATTTATTTATTTATTAATGGCATCCTTGTCATCTACTCGACACAGTATATACAGTATTTTTACTTCCTAATCTTTGCCTTACGTAAGAGTAGAGTCTTCCTGAAGAGGTCTAAAACCCAGCTGGATAGCCAACTGATATTTCTTTACACAGTAATTTCTGACTTTAAACAAAGAAAAACTGAGGAAGAAAAAAAAAAAGTCATAATTCTGAGAAAAAAGTCAGAACTCAAATATTTTTTTCTGGTGGCCCTAATCGTCTTCCATATAAAACTGTATGTCTAATCAGTTCAGTTTTTTCAGTACCAGTATCAGATACCAGTTGTGTGAATCGCTCATGACGCGCCCTTAGGTTAAGCTTTTATTTGTTACATACAGTTGACATGACTGAACAGTGAAGCTATAACAGTGAAGCTCACTCCTAAGAACTGGAGACATTTCGAAACAATTCAGTTTGGAGATAAAATCAGGAAGGAAGTCGTCTGTGATACTTGATTAGACGTGCGGTGTGACTCGTCTCTCCTGTGCTTCAGGACACACCGGGTGGACAGTTTGATGCGTCCCAGGCGCTGGTGGGTCAGCTGTCTCTGTTTAACCTGTGGGACCGCGTGCTGTCGCCGGCTGAGATCGGCGCCATCGCGTCCTGCGGCGAGCCTGTGCGGCTGGGGAACGTGGTCTCGTGGACGGAACGAGAAGTGGATGTTTTCGGAGGAGCCACCAAGGAGCCTGTGGACCCCTGCTCCAGTGATGCCGGACCCCAGAAATGAGTGTTTTTTTTTTTTTTTTTTTTTTTTTTTTTTGCAAAAAGCTGAAATATTGGAGTGTGTTCATTAGGAATGGTCACTGTGGTACTACTTTCATAAGCGCATCAATGTTCTCTCTGCTCCATGTCAGCGTGTATACGTGTGTGTGTGTGTGTGTGTGTACTGTATGTGAGTTTGGACGTGCAGGGCCAATGACTGGAACTGCTAAGTGCTTAAAAGCCACTGTGTATCTTCCTGTGTCTCGTGTGTGTAATCTTCTAACGTCATTCCCGCACTCATCCATTTTCACGCGTTTCTCCGTAAGATCAATATTCTCCTTCCTGTCGATGCTGACTGTGTTATTTTTAGTTTCTTTCTGACAGTGTAACTGTGATTGTAGCGGCCTTCACTTAAAACCTACTGCACTCTTACTAAAGCAAACGTCTGATTTTCAAATTCCTTGTTCTGGAACCTTGTGTCATTTTCTTCTGTTCTTTCATTTCATTTCATTTCATTTATTTATTTATTTATTTTTATGACGTTCTATTTTATTCTAATACGAATTTTTACACAGAAGTGTTCATGACATTTATTGTTTCTTTAATAAATAAATCGCTACGACTTTGACTTTCTGTTGTTTATTTAAGAAAGGTGTTAAGTATAAAAATATTAGTTACATAAAAAAATTCTATGATATGAATAATTATCATGTCTCATTTGTAATATTATTATTATTATTATTATTATTATTATTATTATTATTATTATTATTTCTGGATATCAATTTGATATTGTTTTTGTATTATTATTATTAGTGCAAGACTCATCATTTTTAAACATTCTCCTGTTTACAAAGTCTGGATCGCTGTGAAAGTTTTTAATTAACATTATGCCTGCATATTGAATATAAATCATGATCTAATTTCATAAACTGATATTTATGGATCATGGGGGGAGGATGAAGAAGGGGGAGGGAGGGAGGGAGGGAGCACTTGCTTGGGTTGACACAACCACTTTACTTTTCATTTCCTTTTGAATTGTTAATCAATTACGGTTTGCTGTGATGTCACTGTAGCGCTTATCCGTACACTGTTTGCACTGCAATGGAGTTTTGATTCACTTGTGAACTCTGTGGATGATGACATAAAAAAAACAGTGATGGGAAACGTTCTGCATTGTAGTGAATTTATTCCTTTATAATGTTTGTCTGTGTGAGTGTGTGTGTGAGTGTGTGTGTGTGTGTGTGTATGAGATAGAGCAGATTATCTGGTATGTGATGTGCTTTGTGCTTTAACAACAGGATTATACAGATTAAAAGAAGTATTTCGAACGCTACAGATATAGTCTGTGGGTTAAGAACATGTTCAACATGCCAATGCAAACTTCCTCACCGTCTGCAAAAAAAAAAAAAAAAGGTTGTGTTTTTATTACGCCGTCTGGCATTTTGACCTGAGTTTTAATTTCTAATTTCTGAAATCTAAAGCTGAACCTCAGTTAAAGCAATACTGAGCAGACATGTGGTCCATTTAAATACAATACATTTAAATATGTAAATAAATAAATAAATAAATAAATAAATAAATAAATAAATAACCTTCTCAGATTTGGCAGAAGAACTTTTTCTTTAAATGTGAAATTAGTTATATATAAAATATGATTTGAAATGTATTTCCTTATGTGTGCATACTCTTTGCGAATATATGGTATTTAAAATTAATGGTACTCCATGAAAATAAATTACAATACAAAAATAATCTAACAAAAATGAGTTTTAACATTTGCAAATGCTATATAGTGTCATTTCAGTGTCTATACTAAAACAGTTACTTTATGCAATGTACCAGTTTTAAAATGAGTTGTGCTTACCCCCATCCCACCCTGCTTAGGTTTGTGCATGTGGGGATTTAACTCTTTAAAATATGCATCTCTTTCCTGAAACCTTTCTTCTGATTAGTCTAACTAACCAGTAGTTTAGTCTTAGTCGAGGAAGCATAATGATTGGAGCAATGGAATAAGGTCATGTGATCTGATGAGTCCAGATCGAGGCTTTTCCAGAGTGATGGGCGTGTCAGGGTAAGAAGGGATGTATGGTCATGCATAGTGTCTGTCCACTGTACAATCGCTTGGAGACAGTGTTATAATCTGGGGTTGCTTCAGTTGCTCAGGTCTAGACTCAATAAAACAAAGTGAGCTGACAGTGGTGGTTTCCTTCCTCAATAGAACTGAATTGGCCGCCACATTGCTCGACCATGATTAACGTTGAACAAAATATGGAGCTTTTGGGCTTTTGTTTTTTTAGCCAGGCGGCATATTAATATCAAGTCTTAATCTCCATGGTAGTGGCAACCCAGTTTGGGACTAAAATATCACAGCACTTATCCTGATGTCTTTAATCTTATCCCCGAATCATACAGCAAAGACTCCACCACTAGATGACTCATACTGTAATATCTGATAAAATTCAAGCACTGTTCGCGAAGAGTTTCAACCACGCGCCCCTTCAGAAAGTTCGCCGTTACAGATTTAGCAGTATATTTTGCTCTTTGGTTTTGGGGGTGGGACAACCAAAGGTTTTTACATATCCTGAATATCACATTTAAAGCTAAAGCTGCAAAATCTTAGAGCTGCAGAAAACTTTAAACACCCAGATTAATCCTCCTCCTGGGCAGGTAGACACCATTGCTGAGCAGTTATTTCCAGATACTAACAATCCGATTCCAAGAAACATACACCTCGGCATAAAACGATTGACATTTACAGAAGACTTCAAGCACAGTGTGGTGATGAGACTCTTAGTCACAGTAAAACATTTGAACGATGCAAACATTTAGAGAAGGCCGTATGTCTGTAACTGACGATCCTGGCAGACGTGACTCGGAGCCCACTGCAGTCGTTCCTGTGAACATTCAATCCTTGAAATCCTTCAGATCCTTCAGTAGTGACAGACAGACTTGTCACTACTTGCACATTACAGGAACTCGGTTGGGTATTATTGCCATATCCCTCATACATGCCGTCAGTACATTTCCACACGTTTGGGTCATTAAAGGAGTTCCTAGGAGGCAGGTAGTCCAATCATGGCTCCAGTGTACTGAGGAAACCTTCTACCTTGATGGTATCCAAGCACCAGTGAAACACTGCGTAAAGTGCATTAGATACAGTAGCAGGGGATTATATAACTGTGGTGTTATTCTGCACAATCAAAAGTCTTGGTTTGACTTGAACTCCCATTGTAATATCATCACCAACTTCTACTAATAAGGATCCCATTTAGGAGCCATCCCGCGATTGTTCTTTTTGTCTTCCTCCTCATACCTTTTTCTCTCTTCTGGAGCTGCTGAATTATAGATGTGTATTAATCACCTCCGTTAGAACCCCTGCTACAGTCACATCTGTCTTTTTGTCTTTCTCTCATTCCCTCTATCATGAATCAAATCACAGATTGCTAACCCCACCACACACACACAGACAACCATAATCTTCGTATCCATTTCCATACTTTTCTTTTCTCACTCACTCAATCACTCACTCACTCACTCACTCACTCACTCATCTATACGCTTAATCCTATATTCAGGGTCACGGGGGGCCTGGAGCCTATCCCAGGAGGCTTAGGGCACAAGGCATGGTACACCCTGGACAGGGTGCCAATACATCCCATCCGCTTCTAATCATAAAATTTTCTCAAGACAGACAGAGAGGGAGCGATAAAGCGTATTGCTGTGTGAAAGCCACGTGTGCTCATTGTTTAAACAAATGCTTCCTCTTCTCTGTACTGTATGTCTACTTGTGAATCATAAAAAAGTGAACCATATAAGTAAATGCTCCATCAAACAAAAATAGAGCTATGTAATCTTTCTCTTGTATGAATTCATACAAGAGAAAATCTTGTAAGATAGAATTATTAAGAAAAAAAAGAATTAAGTCTGTCTGGTTAAGTCCTTTTGTTGACCCCTCTCTCTCTCTCATTCACTCACTCACACACACATCTGGGAGTGCGCGCAGGTCAAGCGTGTATTTGGGGCAGCAGTGGAATCTTCTGCTTCAGCCAGATGTTTAAGCGGATAGAATTTAGGGCAGACAAAGCAGAGAGAAAGAAGGGAGGATGGTGCTGAAATGCAGAGCTGACAACTTTTCAGAAAGGCTTGGAACGAGATTCTGAAAATAAAGGAATTTGTTCTGCGCATACATGCACACAATGCTCACATTGCATATGCCCAGACATTCTGTGTAAAACTAACCATACACCTCACATGGCATGCCTGAGGTTTAGGATATTTTAGTGTTGCGTACAGTATGTTAAAGTGAAACATGTGAGTGCATTTACCATTTTCCACCCAAACAAAAAAAATTAAACAGGCCTAACTTACCCACCAGCCAAACCCCCTACATGCTCTCCTGCAGCTCCATGTAGGGCAGCAGGGGTGCAGCACAGAATTCCCGACCCTGTATATAAGCACTTTCATTTGGGCCCTTCAGTTCTTGATCCATATCTGTCCCAGAGAGCAGTAAAATTATTTGCAAAGAAAAAAGAAAATTATAATAGGTGCAATCGTACACAAAGCAATGTATTAATATTCATATTCACACCACACCCCGATTAAGAGAGAATTAAAAAAAAACACAACGCAATATTATGTGAAATGCAGCAGTCATGCAGGAGCCATGGAACAAAGAGAATGTTTGACGGCAGTGAAACCTGGGTGTGAATATGTATGAGAGATGGCAGCTCTGAATATATCCTCATGCTATGAGCAATATCAGGTCACTTATGCTTGAAAGTTTGTGCACCCATGACCATCACACCAATATTTGTTTGTTTTCAGATTTCTTCTTCTTTTGCCAGTACAATAACCTCTGGGTTTCCACTAGTTTTTCAAATTCAAATCAAATTCAAATTCAAAATTTAGTCATACATGATAACTTATAGCTGAGTGCAGTTAGTGAAAAATGAGCAATGTCCAACCATGCGCAAGGTGTGCAAGTCATGTGTAAATATGCAAATGTGCAACATGATGATTAGTGTTTGAGTAGGGAGAGTATTATTGTGTGTTATGGTGTTTTTGGAGCTTTGCTGTGAAGGTTTGTGTTCATTCAGCCACAAGAGGCCTGAGGGTGAAGTTCCAGTTCAACCCAAAAGTGGTTATATCGGGGTTGGGGTCTTGTGCAGAACACCGAACTTCATTGTTGTTAGTCTTTTAGCTGCTCTCATCAAGGCGTCACCACAGCAGATCCACACACAACTTGGCACAGGTTTTACATCAAATGTCCTTCCCGACGCATTCTTCTTATTTTTCCGGGTTTGAGACTGACATGGCATCCAGTGGCTGAGGATTGGGCGGGAATCAAACTCGGCCCTTATGGATAGCGGGTAAGAAACCTGCCACTGAGCCATCAATGCCCCACTAGAGCAAGCAAAGAGCTTCTTCTAACTTTGTGGAAACAGTTTGTGAAAGAGGCGGCATGGCAGTGTTTAGCACTGTCACCTTGCACCACCAGGTTCCGGGCGTCTGGGTGTATGTATGTGCGTCTGTGATAAATCGGCACCCTGTCCTCATGCCCTAAGTCACCTGGGATATGCTCCAGTCCCCCTGCAACCCTGTATGCAGGATTAAGCGGTACAGACGATAAGTGAGTGAGTGAGTTTGTGGAAGAACCCCAATGAGTGTGTGTGTGTCCATAGACTCACAAACATTTGCCCAAAGTTTGCCAAATAATACATAAAATATTGCCTGATAAACAAAGACTATTTATTATCCGAGGAAATGTGTAACTCAGTGCGTTTAGCATACGATACATTTCAGTGACAGTATTATCACTGTGTATCATTAGTTCTTGCTTCGTCACCATGTCTGACAGAGTTCACGTCGGCCGGAAGTTGTTTCGAGTTCTCGCGAGATTTCCGGTTGCTAGGATCACGATGTCTCCTGAGCAACCTAACTGGCTGGATGTAGCGCTTCATACCGTGTTCCTCCGTTAAACCTGTAAGGAATGAGTTTTACTACTCATCTGGTTAATTAAGGCTGTTTTGATTATATAGTATAACACTGTTATATAAATGTCACATGTAATGTATTTTTATTTTTTCTTTAATATTCGCTGGGAGAAATGGAGCTGAATTAGCCCTAGCCTGCTATGACAGTGTGTTAGATGCTATGTTGCTATAGTCCAGGATGTTATATGAGATCTATTACTTAAACGTGATGACAGTTAACAAAGAAGGAAGCTTTAGTAATCAGAATAAAAAACAAAAACAAAAAGGTTTAAATCCAGCAAAAATATATTTAATAATAAAAATAAATAAATAAATAAGAGAACCCTAAACACAAGAAATATGTAAAAGAGTTTAGTTAAAAACACTGTCATTATTATTATTATTATTATTATTTTACTTGTAACCAATAATAGCTTAAATAGTTAAATCAACACCTGCTACTAGATTTGGTTTGTATCATTTATTTGATTTCTATTACAGATCCCTAACCTTTTTTATTATTATTTTTTTCTAATCAGTACCTGATTTATCCAGGTGGTGGCGCCGGACCGTTTTGAAGGAAGGAACCCAGGGCGTGAGGTGCGAATGTGCGCACGCCAGTCCATCGCAAAACACCACGCATACACGTTCACATTCATATTCACATCTAGTTATAATGTAGTTGTGCACCGACCAGCTATGACATTAACACCACCGCCGTGAACTGGATAACACCGGTCATCAACTGGTCATGCCCACCCAAGACTCATCCATGCCTGTGAACGTAGTGTAATCCCACAGAGAAGCCAATATAGAATAAATTACTGCTGGCTGTTTATGTGGCTTAACAGGTGAAGTCTTGATCCGGCCTCCACATTCTCCAATAAGACATCGATGTGATGTGCTGGATGAACAAACCTAATGCATGGTATGTGGCGTCCTGGTGCCAGACACCATCAGAGGTCTTGTAGAGTCCATGCCTCAAGTGCTCAAAGTTTTTTTCTGGCACAAGGGGAACCTATAAAATAGGGATGGAGATCAACAGTCACCATCCGATACGATTTTATCACGATAACCAGCTGTTGAATCGATTCAAGTTGCGATTCTGTAAGTATCACGATTTTATAAACGTCCCAATGCGATATTACATATTACATCAATTTGGCTAAAACTAAATTTTAAACCGTTTTGTTTTAAAAGGTTAAATTTTTAACAAAATTTTGGAAAAATGTCAAAGTCTCAAAACTAAACTTGAAAGTGAGCTCCTAGGCTTCTAGCATGCATGATTTGCCTCTAATTTGCACTTGCATTATTTTGAAAATGGTGCAAGCATGTGTAATGAGTGAGTTTGAGACTAATTCGCTCACAGAGTTTTAGGGAAAAAGCCGGATTGGAGGCTTTTAACGCACTTGATTTTTGACAATGTAATGCCAAAAAATGTGTATCTGTTGCGCCACTTGGGAGCTTCTCTGCTCAGTACACAATTGTTTATACCTGAAGCTGATTGAGTGATCACTGGTCATGGCCAATTTACTGACTTTATAGACTGACTTTACAGTAAAGTCAAAATATATATAAACATCAGTGTGGTGATATGTGTATCATCACAAAAAGGATCACGATTCATAACTTAATCAATTTTTATTCTCCCATCTATACTAAAAATCCTAGGTGCTCTTAATGTTAATACGGGTAATGATTATGGATGATCAGTTTATTTGATCCAGTTTAGGAAACCAGACAACATTATGAGATCAGGATATATACACACAGCGGTTGGACAATGAAATTGAAACAATTTAGTGTTGGAGGTTTCATGCCTAAATCTGACCAGCGTGATGGCCAATCTTCATAGATTGCACATTCCACCAGTAAGAGCAGAGTGCGAAGGTTTAATTAGCAGAGTAATAGCACAGTTTTGCTTAAAATATTGCAATGCACACAACATTATGAGTGACATATCAGAGTTCAAAAGAGGACAAATTGTTGGTGTACGTCTCGTTGGCACATCTGTGACCAAGGCAGTCAAGGACCAAGGTCTTTGTAATGTATCAAGAGCCACGGTACCCAGGGTAATGTCAGCATACCACCAAGAAAGACGAACCACATCCTAACTGTGGACGCAAGTGGAAGCTGTCTGAAAGGGATGTCCGGGTGCTAACCTGGATTGTGTTTTAAAAACGTAAAACCAACGCTGCCCAATTCACTGCAGAATTAATGTACACGGACGGGCTGCTATAGCCAAACCCGTGCCAATGCCAAACGTCAGTTTCAATGGTGCCAGCAGCGAAAAATCCTGGTGTGAAACATGTATTCTTCTCTGATGAGTCCACCTTCACTGTCTTTCCCACATCCGGGAGAGTTACGATGTGGAGAAGCCCCGAAGAAGCGACTGTACCACCCAGACTGTTGCATGCCCAGGTTGAAGCATGGGGGTGGATCAGTGATGGTTTGGGCTGCCAAGGACTACCGAACCATTCTGGAGGACCATGTGCAACCAATGGTTCAAACATTGTATCCCGAAGGCGGTGCCATGTATCAGGATGATCATACACCAATACACACAGCAAGACTGGTGACAGAGTGGTTTGATGAACATGAAAGTGAAGTTGAACATCTCCCATGGCCTGCACAGTTACCAGATCTAAATATTATTGAGTCACTTTGGGGTGTTTTGGAGGAGCGAGTCAAGAAACGTTTTCCTCCACCAGCATCAAGTAGTGACCTGGCAATTATCCTGCAAGAAGAATGGCTCAAAGTGCAGGACTTGTATCTGTCATTCCCAAGACGAATTGATGCTGTATTGGCCGCAAAAGGAGGTCCAACACCATACCAATGAATTACTGTGGTCTAAAACCAGGCGTTTCAGTTTCATTGTCCAACCCCTGTGTGTATATATAAGTTATTACGTGACAAGGTCAATTAATATCAGATGATCAGATCATTTAGACCTATTCGGAGGTCACATTAACCTTTGTGTTTTTCTCCATGCAGAACGAACGGCATGGCAGAAACGGCCGAGAGCAAGAAGGAGGAGGCGGACTACAAGCGGCTGCACAGTTTCCCTCTGATCAGAGTAAGAAACTTCCGGGCTTTACACCTGAATGTGTGGAATCTGTTTTCACAGGTTATAAATTTAGCAGGGTGCACTGACAACACTGTTGGCGCGTATAACCAGTACAGTGATTAAGATGCAGCCTAACACGTAACGTAGGAGTAGCGTGTCTAAATGCGTGATAACCAAGTGTGATTCGTGTACTGGATATTCGTGACACTCGCGCCTTCCTTTTTATAGAAGCTCGCTCTCTTGGCAGTTCTCAGTTCTCTGGCTTTTAGGTGTCTCATTCTCTCTCTCTCTTTCTGTTTGTTGTCGCAGCACACAGACATGCCGGAGGAGATGAGGGTGGAGACCATGGAGCTGTGCGTTACAGCGTGCGAGAAGTTCGCGACCAACAACGAGGTGCGTGACTCGACATGACTTGACATGCACACGAACGCAGCACTCGCTGGCTTTAAGTTTACACCATGTGACCAAGTGATGATTTTTTTGTGTAACATAACCTCTTCTTTCTGTCTCTCTTTCTTTCTTTCTCTTTCTTTCTTTCCTCCATTCTGCGCATGCCTTAAGAGCGCAGCCAGGATGATCAAGGAGTCGATGGACAAGAAGTTCGGCAGCTCGTGGCACGTGGTGATCGGCGAGGGCTTCGGCTTCGAGATCACGCACGAGGTCAAGAACCTCCTCTACATGTTTTTCGGGGGCAGCCTAGCCGTGTGCGTGTGGAAGTGTTCGTAACACTCACGCGGCTGCGCGGATATTTCTCCGCGAACCGCAAACCAACAACTGCTGGAGACAAATCGCCAAAAAAAATAATAACAAATAAAAACATAAAACCCTGATACCTTCGCACGCACCCACACACACACACACAAAAATCCCTCAGCGATGAAAATGATCAAGAGACATGTGACATTTCACGCTTTCTCTCTCATTGTTCGACGACTCTCACATTCTGTGTACTGCCAGACCATCTGGGCGTTTGGTGCTGTTTCTGCCCCTCTCTCTCTCTCTCTCTTTCACTGTCTGTCTCTTTTTCAATCTCACACCTCCTCTCCAACTGTCCCTCTAATGTCATCTTGTCCCTGATGTCCTGAAGATGTATTTTTATATAATACTAAATCTATTTTTTTAGTCATAGACTGTGAATACTACATGTATATAGTTTATAAAATGTAATTGTCAGCTTTTTGCACAATTTTTCTGTTGAAAATTTTATTGTTTATTGAATAAAAGCATTTTCTGATGCATTTACGTACAACGTGATGGAATCTGAGAAAACCTGAATTCAGATTACGTTAGGGCTCCACGCAACGCGTCATCTCCTCCTCTGTAAGCTTCGCAAACACGAATAGATTTACTGATCAGCAGTGCAGCGCAGTGTTTTTGAGATCCCCAGCCTGGGAGAATGAAGCGCAAGACATCATAAATCCCAAACATACGTGATTTTTTAAACTATTTTTTAAATGTGCGTGCTTGTGAAACGAGTGTCAGGTAGCCAGGGTGCTGTGACCTGACCTTATAATCAGGCGCTCAAAATCGGTTTGCCTTGTTGTCTTGCGCAATAATGTCAATAAAATTGCTCTCAGAATTCAGCTGTAGACACACACACACATAGGGGACCAAGAGACAAACAGAATGATCTGTGTTTATGAAGGAGAATGAAATAATAATAATAATAATAATAATAAAATTATATATATAATCCAGTTCTACATACAACCATATGATTTTACTGTAAACTCTAATCCCATGATAAATGCGCCAGTCGCTTCACACACATGGTCACAGTGACACGCAAGTTACAGCTGCTTACAAATGTTTCTTAACTTTTTAACATACAGACCAACGGAGGGCCTGTTACGGAAACCCGAACCATGTAATTAACCGTCCCTTATCAATAAAAGAGATGTTTCCTGCATATATTAGGGCCCCCTGGTGGCTCAATGGGGCCCATTTTTTAAACTTGGTTTTGTACTGTATGAGAACTACAAACTGTGATGAAAGAGGGCAAGCAAACACACTCCGATCAGTTCAGATCGTCCCAACCTGGCAGTGCTCCTGTTCCCTAAAAGAAAAAGAGGTGGTGGTGGTGGGGGGGGGGGTGGGGGGGGAACAGAGGGAGAGCAAACAGATGAATAAAGCAGTGCGAGATACCAAACTTCGCTCTCTTGTTCCAGCGGCGTGTCGACGAGCCACAGAAAAGGTAAGGTAAGAACACCCCCTGTGTCTTTATTTTGATTTTCACTCTGTCAGCGGGCGTCTGTAACAGGATCCCGGGTCTCTCTGGCAGTATGAGGGCGTGTCGGTGCCGCCGCTTGAAGGGCGTGTGTGCCTTGATGTTGTGTCTGATGCTGGCTCTGCACGTGCTGGTAATTGTCCTGGTCCTGTGGATGTTCCCTTCAACCTGCGAGCCCGTTGAATGGCCTCAACCTCAAAACCGCAACCTCACCTCAGACAGCCTCGCGCGCTCCGGCTCTAGCGGCATGGCTAATCCTGCGAGACAAGGGCTTGTAAGAGCTGCTGATCTCGCCAAGCTGCAGGCTTTATTCTCCCACGCGCTGTATACCCAGTGCTCTCTGTCCGGTCCTGATGACGACATGCTTCTGCGAGTCCGGACCCAGAAGGCAGAGCAGTTCGACGACGACCAGTGGTGAGGCACAAGGCTGTGTAACAACCTGATATGGATAGTTATGAATTAAATTCAGGTGCCAATCCGTCTCCTTGCTTCAGTAACACATGATATATGATAAGTTTTTGGTTTGCAACCTCTGATGTCAGTTGCCTGGTCAGTTGACCAACCAGGCATTTGGAAATATGTTGCCTGGCTCGGGCAATCTTCTGATACTTCTGATTCTCCCAATTCAGGGTAAGTAACAGTAAGGAGGGCTACGATCCTATCCAGTGGAACAGCAGTACAGAGACGCACCCACCCTGGCTTCGGTTCCACCTCGGCATCTCGCGTTGGCAGCTGTATCAGCACGGAGACGCAAACCTGCCCGCGCTTGTGGAGCAGCTGTCAAGCCACCGCATCATCAGCGCAGGTGACTGATCCTAATCCTGACCCATGTGCCTGAACCTGAACTCACATCAGACATGTAGTGCTGCGTTTACAAGGCAAGCCAGGTCACACCTTCCCAGAGTGAGTGTAGGAGCAGAGCGCCCTCTAGTGTGGACAACCGGTCACTACGTTTAACATAAAACTAATGATTAATGTACTGAAAGCAAAATAAATAAATAAATAAAAAATAATATATCACTCACTCACTCATCATCTATACCGCTTAATCCTGTATTCAGGGTCATGGGGGGCCTGGAGCCTATCCCAGGAGACTTAGGGCATATGGCAAGGTACATCCTGGACAGGGTGCCAATCCATCACAGGGCACAGACACACACTCACTCATTCAGACACTATGGGCAATTTGGGGACAACAATTAGCCTAACCTACATGTCTTTGGACTGTGGGAGGAAACCGGAGTACCCGGAGGAAACCCACCGAGCACGGGGAGAACACGCAAACTCCATGCACACAGAGAAGGGAATCGAGCCTGGCCATATATATATATATATATATATATATATTTTTTTTTAATAAGGCAAGGATATTATATTTCTCTACAAAGCAATGTATTTAGCATTGTTTAAAGATTCAGTTGACAGCAACAGATTTGTATCATTCTGTACGGATTTGCCATGTTTCAGTTCAGAAATCAGGAGGAACGCAGCTGAAGTTGGCGATTACGTTTTCGAACTATGGACAGGCGCTCTTCAAGCCCATGAAGTGAGTCAACACACACACATACACACGCAGTTACACTCACCTGCTGTCATGTGCCGTACTCTCATTCAGCTTTGGACTACGTATCCGAAGGTTCAAGGTTCAATCCTCGCCACCATCAATTGAAAAAGGAGGTCGTCCTGGATAAGATGGCAGATGGCCTTATCCAGAGCAAGTTACATTTTTTAAAATTCATTATACATCTGATCATTTGAGGGTTAAGGTCCTTGCTCAAAGGCCCAAAAGTGGCACTTTGGTGGTATTGGAACCCAGGACCTTCTGAACAATAGTTCAACACCTTAACCACTGAATTACCCCATCTGCCAAATGCTGTAAATATAAACGTAACACCATGTGGAAATTACTCCTCTAACGCTATAGTGAAGGTATGAGTGGGTACAGAGATGAGCTCGAGTGCTGTTCGGGTAGTAAATTCATTCTAAGATATCAAATTCCTGGATCTGCACGTTACAAAAGATCTAACGTCGACCATTAACACTTCCTAATTGAGCCGATGAAGGCTCAGCAGAGGTTTTTCATCATCAACTCATCCAGGTCACAGGCTGTTTGTGCTCGTCCCATCGGGGAAGAGATACAGGACAATCAGGACACACGACAGGCCAACTGAAGAACAGCTTCTTCACCATCCATGTCCATTGTACTGTATATATCGTTCTATTGATATTTATTAGCATGAATATCTTTTTTTGTGTCTTATTCCTACATTCTATTTAAGGCTGCTGGTCTCTGAGAGCTTCCAAATGAAAGTCCCTTTCTATCACTGCACTTATTGTGAATGGAACCTGAGATTATCCTACTGTGTAATTTAACCCATTTATATATATATATATTACAGACAGGGGAGGTATGACGAGACTAATGTGAATCTGTACTATTTCTCGGACTTTGAGAGACACAATGCTGAAATCGCAGCCTTTCACCTAGACAGGTACGTGCGGAGACACAGCTCTTTATACGTTCTGAAGGTTAAAATCAAAACATGTTCATGGCTCGACTTTTGCCCCTTCTTCTTTCTGTCTCTTTAAGGGTCCTGGGTTTCCGGCGTGTCCCCCCGGTTGTGGGACGACTCGTTAATGTAATTAAGGAAATTAAGGACATCACCACTGACCACAAATTGGCCAGGACCTTCTTCAATTCTCCAGGTTTGGTCTTAAAGTGGAGCATAAACAAAGAACAAATCAATCAAACGAATAAAAACGAGGAGCGGTAAAGTGAAAGTGGGACTAAAATGAGAGTAGAAACTCCCTCTATTTATCTATATACTGACCTCCTACACTAATGCTTTCATTCCAGAGTTTCACTAGAGCTTGGATACCATCAAGGTAGAAAGGTTTTTAGGTACGCCCAAGCCATTATCGGAGTACCCGATTCACGTCTGAAACGCTGGCCTCCCAGGAACTCCTTTATTGGTCCAAAAATGTAGAACTGTCTTGGAGTGAGGTCAGGACTATAAGGGGGTGGCGTGTGGCTCTCAGCTGAGTTCCTGTAATGCGCAAGTGGTGTTGGTGTGTGTACAGTTCCCACAGACAGATGTATCACTTCCGAAACAAGCTATCCTTCTTGATTTTTTCCAATCGACTCGGTAAGAGCAGGCGTTCCACTCGCTGAACGCCTTCTTTAAAAGGTTTGCACCATTCAAATGTTTCACTGCGGCAAAAAGTAACCGTACTATACTTCTGTGAATGTCAATTCATTCATGAGTCCCGGTTTGACTTGAACGCCCCTCGTAAATAAATAAAATGAAATAAAAACACTAATATAATTTTTTTTTAGCATCTATTTTTTAGTTTAGTTTACGTTAGTAATAGTTCTTGACGGCAAACATATTTTCTTACTTTACTTTAAAATATTGAAGAATTTAAAAAAATATTAAAGGCGGCGGCATGGTGGTGTTAGTGGTTAGCACTGTCGCCTTACACCTCCAGGGTCTGGGTTCAATTCCTGGTCAGGTTCAATTCCTGTGTCTATGTGCACTGAGTTTGCATGTTCTCCCCGTGCTTGGTGGGTTTCCTCGGGGTACTCCGGTTTCCTCCCACAGTCCAAAGACATGCAGATTAATGGCTAATTGCCATTTCCAAGTTACCCATAGTGTGTGTGCCCTGCGATGGATTGGCACCCTGTCTAGGGTGGTGTACCCCACTTCGTGTCTTAAGTCTCCTGGCCCCCCCCCCAACCCTGAATACAGGATACAAATCGACGGTGAGTGAGTGAAGCAGTAAGAATATTAAAGAATTAAAGCATGTCAGAAAATGCTGCTGCAGGAACCTAATCAGAGATGGAGTGGAGTGACGTTATTTTGCTATACTGGAAAATCATTGAAGTGTTTTATTTCTCTTGTGGCATGAAGGAATTCATTAACACAGACAGTATGTGGGTCAGAAACTCTGTTATAGACAGACAATCAACTTTTACTGTAATAATGGTGTTGCAGATTTGTGAAGACCTTTTCACCAGGCACAGTAGTGTTTCCTTGCTTTGTACTGTATACTGTACTTGCAGTAGCTGACTTGTAAATGACTGAGTTGTAAACGTGTGCTTTTTCTTAATGCCTACTGTTATGTGAGCTCTTTTGTGTTTCTTAAACCTTGGACCTGTGTGTGTGTGTGTGCGTCAGTGGGAAACACGTGCTTTTACGGCCAGTGCTCGTACTATTGTTCTACGGAGCATGCAGTGTGCGGCCGACCCCGTGCTCTCGAGGGCTCATTGGCAGCCATGTTGCCTGATCTTTCCCTCGCGCCTCGCCGCACCTGGAGGAACCCGTGGAGGCGCTCGTACAGCCGCAGCAAGCTCGCCCTGTAGGTAAACGTGTCCGTGAGGTTGTGTGCGCAAAACACATCTAGTACTGTAGTGTGACATACAGTATACTGTACATGATTATTTTGACTATGTGACAAAATGGTTTATTACTCTTACACTATGCTTCTACCATGTTATAGGTACCATGGTAGTCTGATGGTAAGGTACCATGGTCCGTACAGTACTTGCTAATATAGTAGACTATGGTACATGATTCTCCCATGATTCATATTTTGGTACAATGGTACTGTACATGTACTGTAGTATGGTACTATGGAACACGGACCAGGATAGTCTTCAAAATATGTTATACATTTTTATGTACTACTGTACAATGGTAATATTTATATAGTATGGTATCACTGTGTATGTATGTAACATTAATTACATACCATCATGTACAGTATGATGAAACTCTTAATATTACATACAGTAATATGGTCTTGCCTGAACTAATAGTATAGTATTAACATATTTAATATGGTACACTATGTACAAACATACATATAATATTAGATAATTGGGTAACTGAGCTTTGGTAGCCAATTTGGTACCCAATAAGTACCACATTGTGGTATGTAGTCTAGTACTACCATTGTACAATCATGTGCCACGGTACCATGGTATTCACTGGAGTACATACTATGCCGGTACCCACTAAAGTGCCACATACAGTATTTACCCTGGTACTCCTGGTAAAGTCCTATGGTTCCTACCATGGTAAAGTCTGAAGAACCAGTGAAAAACTTTAGTTTAGCTTTGGTATAGAAAACATCCATCCCTGTTTTTGCTGTTACTATTGACACAATAACTTATTTGCATGAGCTCAGTACAGAACATCAAGGTGATAAGTAATGTACTGTACACTGCTCAAAGATTGCATAATGATAGAGAGGTCTGAAATGCCTTGCAGGTGGGAGCAAACCCCATCGTACTGCGACGCGGTGAAAAAGACTTCTCCCTATGACCGAGGCACAAGACTGGTGGATCTCATTGACATGACCATTTTGGACTTTTTGCAAAGTAAGGCCTGCTTGTTGGATTAAATGACCCGAAACTATTCAAAAGGTTCTTATGTATTAATTATTTCCAGACACATTTTAGATTGATTATAAGTTTTCTCTTCTGTGTTATGGACTCGTAGGTAATATGGACAGACACCACTATGAAACATTTGAAATTTTTGGCAACAACACTTTCCTTTTGCATTTAGACAACGGAAGAGCGTGAGTATTTAGATGCTCTTATCATATAACCCTGAGTGTGAGATAAGTCCTACACTTTTTATTCTTCTTCCATACAAAAATTTTTTGGCACTAGTCCCGTATTGTTTGTCACAGATCCATGAAAGAGGTATGAAATCGCACGGCTTATTCGGAAATGGGGTGCTATTACTTTTCTAAAGTCCTATAGACTTAACTTTGAGACCAACTTTGACGGATTTTAGCGCAGAGGAAGAATTTTTTCTAGAAATACCACATTTGAAGAGGCTTGCAAGCTGTCAGAACATACCCCTCAAAAGGGTGTAAGTTGTTCCCCTGGGGCGCCAGAGGTGCCCAAATTTGTCCCGTTGTCATATTATGATAAAGGTACGCCCCATTGAAACAGGAAGTTGCATTCACAGTTGCATTCCCTGATATGGTAACTTCCATAAGAACTTTCGAACTGAATTGTGGATCCAACTGTCATGGAGACAAGGGGGTGGGCTCATTTTACTCAGGCAACCAATCAGTCTCTCAGGAACATTGTGAAACTGTCAAGCCATGCCCTAGCAACCACTTTAGAGCGCCATGGCAACTGATCCTGTAGATTATCCCATCATTATAAAAGTCCCAGAGTTTTGCCACGGCAAGCACCACTCACATTTTTTTCGGAAAATGTATCAGAAAATGTATCAGTTATACACTCTAAAAATGCTGGGATGTTTCTGTAAACACATTGCTGGGTTGTTCATGCCGGGTCAAATGAGATGTAGTGGGTCATTTACAAATTAACACCTGGTTGGGTTATTTTTATCTAACAACTGGTTTATTCTTTATTCTCTGGTTTCTCTAGTTGCAGTCGCCGAAATATTACTGTTATTGTGTCACAAAGTGTAGTTTTAAGAGGTGTTTAAGCAAGAATGTATGTGTGTACAGCTCAAAACCTCTATCGGTTATTAAGGATAGCGTCTATTTTCATTTCAATTCAATTTTATTTGTATAGCGCTGTTAACAATTTTCATCGTCGCAAAGCATCTTTACACAATCAAAAGAATTATTTAAGTTTGTATGAAATGTCAATGTGTATGAATCAAAAAATGGTAAGATAGTCCCTGATGAGCAAGATGAGGGAGACAGTGGCAAGGAAAAACTCCCTGAGATGGCAGTAGGAAGAAACTTCCCACTTGAGAGGAACCGGACTCAACAGGGAACCCATCATCATTTGGGTGAAACAGAAAGCAGGAATTGATCTGCATTCATACTGTGTGTTAGGTGGCAGGCAGTTCAGTATAACAGATGATGTTAATTGATGTTAATATGGAGTCCAGGTAGTTATTGGAGGCTCAGGTAGACTTGTAGGAAATTCCAGTCCTGAACTATCGAGTGACGGTAGCCAAGTCCGCAGAGAAACGGCCGTCAACATCATGCGAGGCCAAAACCGTCTTCCTAGTAGAGTGAAACCGTCCCCAGACATCGGACGCATCCCAAAGAGACACACGGGACATCCATGTGACGAGATCTCCAACCAGGCAGGTCCAGAGGGCAGAGGGAGTCTGGATCAATGGCAGCTTAGGAACGACATGTGTAGCTCGACAGAGAGAAGGAAAGAGAGAGGGGGGGGGGGGGAGAAAGAACAGGAGAGGGGAGAGCAAAAGAGGGGAGATAACAGTTAGGTATGGTCAGAGTCACATAATGTATAAGGTGAATGTATATTTAGTGTAGAGTGCAAGCAGGGACTCCGGCAGGACTAACTATAACAGCATAACTAAAAGGGAGATCCAGAAGGAAACACAGACATGAGGGGGAACTGAGATGTAAAGCAACCAATCACCTCACTGTCAACAAACCTGAGTGATCAGTGAGAGTGGGGAGAACAGCATCTAAACATACCAGTTCACCAGAATACTCTACGTCCATGAGTCCCCCAGATCTGCTCCTTTACCTAAGGCTAATCTATTTACAAAATGCTTGGCTAAATAAATAGGTTTTTAGCCTAGCCATAAACACTGAGACTGTGTCTGAGTCCCGAACACTATTTGGAAGACTATTCCATAAGTTTGGGGCTTTGTAAGAAAAAGCTCTGCCCCCTGCTGTAGTTTTTATAATACACGGTACTGACAAGCAGCCTGCATCCTTTGATTGAAGTAGGCGTGGCAGATCGTAAGACACTTCACTCAGTTCACTCAGATACTGCGGCGTGAGACCATTTAATGCTTTATATGTCAAAAGTAGTATTTTAAAATCGATGCGAAATTTCACAGGAAGCCAATGCAGTGTAGATAAGATAGGGGTGATGTGCTCGTATCTTCTGGTTCTAGTGAGAACCCTCGCTGCTGCATTCTGTACTAACTGAAGCTTGTTTATGCACCTAGTTGAACAACCAGACAGTAAAGCGTTTTGAGGTGATAAAAGCACTAGTTTTTCTGCATCGTTTAGTGACAATATATTCCTTAACTTGGCAATATTTCTGAGGTGAAATAAAGCTATCCTGGTTATATTGTCTACATGAGCTTCAAATGAAAGACTAGAATCTATAATCACACCAAGGTCTTTTACTGTTGCACTAGATAGAACGGAAAGGCCATCTAAAATTACAGTGTGATCTAAAATCTTGCTTCTAGCTGCATGCTAGAACTTCTGTTAGTTAGCATCCAGTCTCTTATATCCTTTACACATTGCTCAAATTTAGCAAGCTGGTTTCTCTCATCTGGTTTTGCTGAGACGTGTCGTCAGCATAACAGTGAAAACTAATATCTTGCTTACGGATTATGTTGCCCAAAGAAAACATGTAAAGGGAAAAGAGCAGTGGGCCTAAAACTGAACCCCGTGGAACACCAAACTCCATTAGTGAACATGCAGAATAATCACCATTTAAATCTACATAATCTACAAATAAGATCTGAGCCAGAAGAGCGCTCTATTTAAAAAATAGACCCAACGTTTTCGGAGATTTGAGCTCCAGAAAAATTCTCTGGCGCTCTGAGCTCAATTACCGGCCCAACGCAGCCTCACCTCAGCAGGAACTTCTAAAAACTATGGCTGGCTGTGATGTCTCTGCAGTGGTTAAAACAGCGGATTTATTTCATTTTGGGTATTTCTAACAGGCAATCTTTGATATAATATGTTGGTTTTTTATTATTTTTTTAAATTAAGGCAAGAAGAAATTACAGTAGACAACAAGTAAAGGAACTCTTGTGCTTACAACTTATCAATACGCCAGGGGGATACAAAAAATAAAATAAATTGCAACTTTTGATTCAGGAATATAGAATTTGGCCAAAATCAAGTTAATCAAGTACATCCGAGAGCAATCATTCCTTCCAGTGGTATAAAAAAACAAACAAAATATATTTCCACTGTAGTGTAAAATGAGGGTAAATGTTATCAATAAAAAAACCGCATAATTTCCTCCATAGCTGTTTTGTGTGTGGGCAGGACCTAAACAGGTGTACCATTAGAACCTTTGCAAAATGTGCAGTTTACATCAATGTCCTTCTTGAGTCTCTGTACAGTAAGTGGTGATTAGTTGGGAAAAATCTGTGCAGCATTTTGAACGAAAACTCTTTGACTATATTGGTTAAAAAAACAAAACATATGTGGTTGTAGCCAAACCTTGTTCCAAACTATATCACCCACAAAGCCACTGGATATAGATTGGAACAGCAGGAGGAGTTCATACAATATCTTGTTGAAGCAAAGAACGAATAATCTTATTTTGGTTTCTGAGTTGTCCTGAAAAACAAAATTTCCCAGTTTCTCTCTCCATTACATGCAACAATAAATACAGACTGCTGTTCTCAAAACCTTTGAAAAGGGAGATGGACCCTGCTTGAATGGCATCAAAAACTATTGAAAACTCCTTGGGAGAAACAGGAAGACCATAGTGCTGGATAAATTTACTATAATTGTAAAGCTGAACATTTTGATTAAAAAGGTGACTAACAAAGTGAAGATTATTATCAAACCAGTTTTTTGTGCCCGTTGTTCCAGATAAAGAAATTTATGAGGAGTAAAGCTCTGCTTATAAATCAGAGACCAAGCCAGCAGCATTTGTTTGTGAGAGCATGGAAGTTCATCGAGGATTTTATCAATAATATAATTACATAACAATAAGAAATTTAGACCCCTACTGTACATAAGAGAAAATGGAACTAGGAATGAAATTCCATAATGAAGTTGGACACTTAAAAAAACATCTGATACAATTAATCTTGGTGTAATTCAAGGTTGTAAATATGAATACGGTTATGATACTATATATATATATATATAAAATGGCTGTGTTCCATTTACACTATACATCCTCAAACCCTCGAGTCAAGTCTGTTCTTTGCGGTCTTGGAATTGAGAAACGGCATGAACAACTTCTTCACTTTTGAACGAGGGGAACGCCACTTAAAGCTGGAAGTATTTTATGGTAAGTTCATATGAATTTGTACCTAAATTTTAAATTGTAGTTGTAGTAGGAGAAAACTCATTTTCATGTTCAATCGCTTTTTCACTGTTGCAATTTGATATGGGGCTGTGGGGAAGTTCATGTTTTATATTCTGTGCCAATAGTTCTGTGTTTCGTTAGCACACATAAATCAAATCCTAAATTTAATAAATGTAATTTTAAATGTAACTTACAAAAAATTTGAGTAAATTACTAAGTAATGTTCACCAAAGTTGTGTGCGGAAAATCTGTTGTTTTATATTATTTTATAATATTTGATAGTTGTCTGATTCAGGATCATTTTTTGGGGAAAAAATCCAAACACCTGGTTGTGTTATTTTGACCCAGCAGTTGGTTCATTCTTTGGCGAACTTTTGGCATATTTCATTGTTCAAAATAAATGCTTTGATATGGGGGTGTGGGGTTAATGTTTTTTTTTTCTTATTCTGTTTTTTTATTTAAAAAAAAAGAAAAAAAGAAAAATGCATAGTTAGTTGAAAACAAGCTATATCTGCATCCTTTTGAAATATTCAGTATAAGTTGTATCTTTATCACTTGAATATCCTATTCATCTAGATGGAGCGCCGTAGCTTGTTATCCCTCAGAAATATACACTAAATTCATGTTCACATCACATAAATGTTTTTTGTGTGTTTATAAGGGAAAACACATTTTCTGAGTTGAGCTGTACATCATTCACAAAAATGCTTAACGTATTGTCACGTTTCTTATGGTGGTGCAGGCGAGGCATAGATGCAGAGGTGAAGATGTTTTTTGATGTTTTTAATAAAGAAGACATAAAACATAAACAAACACACTTAATTTAAAAATAAACCAAACAAGAGTACATAAACTAATCAAACAACTACGAACTTAAACTAGCATGAAACAAACTAAACATAATCTAACCAGCCGTTCATTGATTCTATTCTAACAGATGCGAGACAAAATAAACTGAAAAACCTGGCTCCTTATAGCCACTCTAATTAACCAGTCACCTCGGTTCAGGTGAGAGACCTCATCTCCTGACCGAGGTGCATTCTGGGAAACGAAGTTCAAAACGAAAAACTTACAAACGAAACATAAGAGAGTCTCTGGACGTATATGTTAGTTATATTTCAACACTAAGTAATGGTGTGTAACCCACAGGTGGGGACCAACATCATGGAATATCTGCAAAATATGGACATGACTGGAGCATTGTTCCACGTTTTGCGTCTTGGGGATGAGACAAGAAGGACCTGACAGACCTTTTCCATTGTTGGAGGCAATGCTATTAAGACAGACTCTTTGGTGGAGGTTGTTGATGTTTGTTTGAAAGTTTTTTTTTTGTTGTCTTTGATGTCTTCCCACCTGGAAGTTCTCATCTGTAAACTTTTTGAGGACAACAGTTTTTTCAGCCCACGTTTAATCAATAATATTTTAAAAATGTTAATGATTTTGGAGGTAAATTAAATAGTAATAGTTAAACTAATAGTTAAATTACTAGTAGTTAAAATAAATAGGTAAAATATTAAGGTGGACACTGTTTGATGTAATGATGGCATTATAAGACTTGTATAGAAAATGTCTATGTAAAAATTGTTTAACTTAAAAAAAATAATAAAATTCAGATTTACAGGGGCCTCTTGGTTTTATTGTTTTACAGAGAGTGTTTAAGTTACATTAATTTTATATTCAACAACTTGACACCCTGGGAATATACGGTTCTGTTTAACATTTTTTGTCAAAATTGAGTTATTCGCATTCTTATTCTGTGACAGTCGATTTACATTATGTGAAGTTCTGTACATTTTGGAACCTTTTTGAAAACAAAATGGTTTTATCTACTGAATCAAATGAAATGTGTCAACCCAGCAAGAGTTAATTTTACCCACTGATTGGGTCAAATAAAATAACCCAGCACTTGAGTAACACTTGACCCAGCAAGAGTGTTAAATTTACCCTGCGGTTGGGTCAAATAAAGTAACCCAGCACTTTTACATTCAACCCAGCTTGAGTGTCAATTTGACCCACTGGTTGGGGCAAATGAACAACCCAGAATTCTGGGTTAAATGGTAAAACTCTGCACTTGGATCAAAACAACCCAGCGCATGTTCTGTCCAATAGTGACCATGGGTTAAGGTTGGGTTGTTTTTTTTATTTTGCACTGTACTATCCTCCCTGGCTGAAGAGTTGTGCCAACTTACTCAAATTCTAGTGAAAACCCAGCTAGTATTAGGGTACATGGTTGAAAATCAAATAGTATTAAGCGTCTGGAGTCATCTCCACCCCTAAACCCAACCGAAAACAGTTGGACAAGGATGACGAAGGTAGAAGCAGTCAAGTGATCAAGCAGGCGTGGATTGAGCCAGTGACACCAGAGTGCTGCAGATGTCTTTTTAACTCAATGCAAGCTGCCCAGGTTTTGAAGAACAAAGGACTTCATACAAATTATTGGATGTTGTATCGCAATTTCATTGCATGAAATTATACAGATTGTCATTATTTAAAAAATTTAAGAATGTCAACATTCAATTTTACTTTTGTCTCAAACCTTTTTTTCCCACCACTGTATATACCAAGTATGCCTATGCTTAAGTATTCTTTGTGTGTGTGTGTGTGTGTGTGTGTGTGTGTGTGTGTGTGTGTGTGTGTGTGTTTATGTTATAGGTTTGGTCGTCATTCTAAGGATGAGCCATCAATACTCACTCCTCTTGTGCAGTGCTGCAGGTAAGTCAGTGTCACTCAGGGATGTGGATGTGTTCAGATTTGGTTATTAGATATTGCTGTTTCTGGCACATGTGCTTACTGGGAAGGACTTACAGTATTTGGGATTTTATGTCATGAACCTCTGTACCTAAAACCCATAACATGTACGTAAGCTCATTTCTTGCATAAATGTTCGTCTCTGTTGTTGTGGACCCCCTAAATTTGCCATCAGACTACACATAACTAGACCAGTGTGTCTAACAGAGTTTGGTTATGAAAAAAATCTAAAAACGTTGACTTTATCTAATATAGGCTGGTAATTAGTCATTGACTAGTGAAGACATTTCTGAGGAACTGAAGAGCTGGAGAGATATAAAGCTCAGATGAGACAAAGTGGTCACTCAGCAATGCCAGGCTTCCTTAAAGACAAGACAATACCTTCAAAAAATGTTCTTTGCTCTGATTAAACCAAGAAACCCAACTTCTAATTATTTTTTTAAGTAATACACTATATTGCTAAACCTGTTCACTCACCCATCCAAATCATTGAATCCAGGTCTTCTAATCACTTCCATGGTTACAGGTGTATAAAAAACCCCAACCACCTCGGCATGCAGAACGCGCAGGGGCGGATCTACCGGGGTGGCACGGGGTGGCAGTTGCCACCCTAAGAAAAAGCCTTACCACCCCATTTGCCACCCCAGCACTAGTGTCCTAGTGTTCTAAAAATAAAAGAGTTTTACATTTATCTGATGTTCCAATCCAGTTCCAATCACACATCAGCCTTTATTTCATTTTTATAGGACAATGTAAAAATGTGCACCCTAGTGTATACACCGAATAAAAATAGCGTTCCTTGAATCCACAAAAACCATGCAAGGATGCTTGCTTCAGTGTTGCCCCCCCCTCATAATTTTAATGCCACCCCCTTGCCACCCCATGAATAATTTTCTAGATCCGCCCCTGAGAACGCATCTACTTCTACAAACATTTGTGAAAGAATGAGTCGCTCTCAGGAGCTCTGTGAATTCCTGTGTGGTACCGTGATATAGTAGGATGTCACCTGGGCAATAAGTCCAGTCATGAACTTATACCTCGCTACTAAACATTTCACAGTCAACTGTTAGTGGTATTATAACAAAGTGGAAGCGATTGCAAAATGCAGCAACTTGTAAAATCACAGAGTGGGTTCAGTGGATGCAGAGATGCACAGTGCACAGAGGTGGCCAACGTTCTGCACAGTCAATATCTACAGAACTTCAAACTTCATATGGCCTTCAGATTAGCTCAAGAAAAGTGTCATGCACACTCACTCTGCAACTGGCACGAGGACCCAGAAGTTAGACGGTTGCGCTTTCAGGAACGCATAAAAGGAAACAAGATGGCGTGTCACATCGCTCAGTCATTGAGTTCAATTCATGCCTTCGCCAATGCGTTACCGCTTCTCACGTGAGTACTCACCAATTCGGTTTGCTTCCTCGATTGAGTGTGTGTCGCTAGAACGCGGGTTTATTTGTGTAAATCCTTGCTCTTCGTGTAAGAGAGTTCTGAGATTAAACACGTGGTTATCCTGCCTGCTCGCGCTACTTCCGCGTTTGGGTCTACCGTCCACGCAACACGGGCTAACTGCTAAGGTTTTTGTCTTCTCCCCTCGGTCGCTCGTGACAAAATGACTGAGCCCAAAGCAGTAGACCCAGTGGAGTTTGTCCGCCTCTGCGGTGTGGTTGACCAGCATGCCGAGCTGATCAATAAGCTTCGTGGTGAAGTTGCTTTTCTCCGTAAGGAGCTCCAAGATGTCGCGGTTTTGCGCCGCGAGGTGGCGGAGCTACGGCAGGAGAACGCGACCCTCTGCGAGGCGGCTGTTCAGCCGGCTGTTGCCACGCCCACCGCGGCGGCGCCCCCCCCCCCTTTCCTCTTCTGATGTGTTCATAGCCTTACTGGATAAATGGGATGGCACAGATGGGAAGTGCAGTGTGTTTTTAACATCTTTGGATCTTGTGTTTGAGTTCAATC
>JAAGKR010003328.1:549-76250 GCA_011419295.1 Clarias macrocephalus | reverse complement strand
AGCGCGTGACCTCCCTCTGAACCGGAAGTTCCTGTTTTAGCCTTTGTTTATATTTTGGCATGAGGAAGATGGCGGCGTGGTCAGATTTACCAAACGGTGGACGAGATTGTGCCTTGTAGCCGTCCTTAACTGTTGTGTAACAGTGATCCAGTGTCCTTTCTTCCCTGGTCGGGCAGGTGATGTGCTGATAAAAGTTTGGCGCTGCACGTTTGAGGTTGGCGTTGTTAAAGTCCCCCGCCACAATAAGCGCAGCGTCCTGGTGTTGTGTCTGGTGCTGTGTGAGAGCCTCATGCTGCTCGCATAAGGCAGTGTCCGTGTCCGCTTGTGGCGGAATATAAACAGCGCTGATTATGACCGATGTAAACTCCCGAGGAAGATAGAAAGGACGACACTTGATGGACAGGAGTTCCAGGTTGGGTGTGCAGGAGCGTGCTTTTATAGGTCGTTCGGGATGGTATGAGACCATTATCATGTCAGTAACTAAAAATACTTTGTAATAGTCGGTAGCATTGTTGTAATTTCCTTACATGTTGGTAGCAATGGTATGTTTTTTAAAAATTTTTTAATCAATATTATAATAAACTTTTAAAATTTCTAAACGGCTCACTATTGAAACGTTATTTTGCTAACACTTTATTATTGCTAAACTTCGTTATTGAAATTGTTTACAGCTCAATGTAGGGTCGCTACTCTTGATAATTTTACTGAATTGGTACAGTACCGACCCAATCATAAAAGGATGACTTCGGAGCCGATTTCAAATCAGAAGACATTAGGAAAGGTCGGTTGCAAATTCGTGCAAAAAGTGGAATGGGGGTATAAAAAGATTCCTGAAACTACTAAAACCTGGCAGGATAGTGGTGAACCATCATCTTGAAATGTGGTCAGAAAAAAAAATTAACCTGATTGGAGAGCACTTAAACATTTGGTGAAATCAAATCATAAACAAAAACAGTAGAACTGAGCTACAGCGGGGAAAATAAGTATTTGACACATCAGCATTTTTATCAGTAAGGGGATTTCTAAGTGGGCTATTGACACAAAATTTCCATCAGGCCAAATATTGAATTCATACAAAGAAATTAGAATATTTAAGTATACAAGTTGAGTCATAATAAAAAAGTTAAATGACACAGGGAATAAGTATTGAACACATGAAGATAAGGTGCAAAGTGGCATAAAAATCCAGGAGATCACCTGAAATCTGTCGGTATTCAGAGAGAAACCCTGCCCCCTATCAGTACTATTGATATCAGCTTTAGTCCTAATTTATGGCCTATAAAGGCTTCTCATTACCCAGGAGGCACACAGGAAAGACTTCATTATGGGTAAAAGCAAAGAACTCTTCCAAGATCTTCGTAATCTTACCGATGAAAAGCATTCTGATGGTAATGGTTATAGGCGCATTTCCAAAATGCTGAATGTTCCTGTGAGCACCGGGTTGGGGCCATTATCCGGAAATGGAAAGAGCATCACTTCACCATAAACCGGCCACGATAAGGTGCTCCACGTAAGATCCCTGTCCAGAGAGTCCAAAGAAGTCCAAAGAGTTTTCCAAGAGCCAAGAACCGCTCGGGCAGAACTTCAGGAAGACCTTGCATCAGCAGGTACCGTTGTTTCAAAAAAAAACTATAAGCAATGCACTGAACCACCACGGCATCCATGCACGATCACCACACAAGACTCCATTGCAGAACAAAAAACATTTTGAGGCTAGGTTGAAGTTTGCATTTGGAGAAGCCTGTGGATTATTGGGAGATTATAGTATGATCAGATGAAAGCAAAATTTAACTTTTTGGCAGACATTCTACAGACCATTTTTGGAGAAGAAATGGCACTGCTCACCAGCCCAAGACACCATACCAACAGTTAAGTTTGGGGGTGGACGCATCATGGTTTGGGTCTGCTTTTAAGCAAGGGGTACTGGCAGACTTCATATTATTGAAGGCAGGATGAATGGAGAAATGTACCGGGACATTCTGGATAAAAATCGGCTACCATATACCAGAAGGCTGAAAATGAAAAGAGGGTGGACATGTCAGCAAGACAATGATCCCAAGCACAAGGAAACAATGAAGTGGTTTCAAAGAAAGAAAATCAAGTTGCTTGAATGGCCCAGTCAATCACCTGACCTAAATCCCATAGAAAATCTATGGCGAGAACTGAAGATCAAAGTTTGTATGGAAAAATGGGCCAGAATCACTCCTGAGCAATGCAGACAACTGCAAGTGTGTTCAATACTTATTCCCTGTCATTTCACTTTATTATGACTCAACATGTATACTTAAATATTCTGATTTCTTTGTATGAATTCAATATTTGGATTGATGGCTACATTTGGTGGAAATTTTCTGTCAATAGCCCACTTCGAAATCCTCTTACTGATAAAAAAAAAAATGCTGATGTGTCAAATACTTATTTTCCCCACTGTATATATAATAGTGAACATAAAGAGAATTTGGGAAGGCTCTTATTTTGTAGAGAGACCTCAAAGTATTGTGACTAAACAGTTGAGTAGCCTTACTAAAAATAAGACGACCAACAACTGTAGTCAATTGCAAATGTTTTTGAAAATCAGCAGAGGAAAAAAATATGGAATCTCAATTCACCATGTATTTTGTAGTTCTAAAACAAACACCTACATAAGATTACATCTGCTAATTAGTCCGCAATTAAAATGAATGCGTGCACATCTTGGAGAGCTGTTACATCAAGCTCATTGACATAAATCATTGCTCCAATACATGTGATTTCAGGTGGAACAAGGGACAGGATTACAAAACTTCTTAAAGAAGGTACAGTAAATCATCATGGAATGCTCCGAAAGATGTTGCTTGTCAGCTGTGTCTAAAATCTGGACCAAGTACAAATCAAATGGAAAAGTTGTAAAAGGAAAGCAAAGTGTCAAGGAAGAATCTTATAAGAGCCTTGAAAACAGAAAATGCACAACAAAGAAATTAACAAATGGGCAGAAACTGGAATCAATGTCTGTGACTGAACTAAAAGACATATCTTAAAGGAAATTTTTAGTCTGGATTTACATAAAGAAAAAATAAATGAATAAATAAACCATGATTAACTTCTAAACAAACAAACAAAAAAGGTTACAGTAGGCTAAAGGAAAGCAATCATGGACTGTGGATGATTGGATAAAAGTGATATTGGGCAGGATGATGATGCTGAAACTTTTGTTTTTTGATCTGCAAAAACAGTTGTATTTGACTACAAATGTTAAAAGAAAATAGTGTTGTGGCATGTCTTTAGTTTTTTTTCTATACAAACAATTCAAGAGTGGTGATTCCATACTTTCTGTCAGGGTTTGTATACGTAGCCCACAAAAGCATCCCTTTCTCGAGAGATGAAAATAAGCATATCCATATTATATTTCACAAAATCCAACAGGTAGCACTCTCAGCTTGGTCAAAAACCCACAGTGGACAGTTGTAGCCACAGTTGAACGCGGAGGACCAGGAGCCATAATCATTAGGCATGTGGGGACCCCACAAACACCACCATTAGGTACCTTCCGCATTTATTTTCATTTATTTTGAAAAAGAATGGGGATCTGTGAGGCACATAAGCTAACGTGGGCTCCAAACCCAGAGCACCAATATAGTCACTCTTATTAACTATTAAATATTAAGGGAATTAGTTAGAACAAAATTAAGTTAACCAGGAGGCATTTGGTAATTTTTTCTAACTAATTCCCTTAATATTTAATAGTTAATAAGGGTTTGTAATAATTATAAAAATTAATATTTTTTTTTCCAAACCCATTCGCTAGATTCTAAAACGTACAAAGTTTACACTGGAGGTGGTGAAAATCAGCTAAACTAGCCTACTATATTTGGTGTGATATTAGGAGGCTGGTCTGAATAATCAATTTATCGTGCAGATCTGTAAATAACATGCAAGCAAAATTCACAGCTTAACTTCTGGATGTACAATTTGTAGAGTAGTGATACTGGGTAGTGTTTAGGACTATTTTTTTTAAGTGGTTTGCATGAATCATTACAAATGTTTGTATGCGAAATATATAATTAGGCCAGTAAAAAACTCTGATATACTGGCTCTGGTCCCCAGAGAGCCAGTCAGGGAAAATTTTGTGTTGGGCACTGAATACAAATACAGATAGTGGAATTGCAATAAAACCCTTCAGTTATTATGCATACTGTAGAAAAAGCAATGTGTCACTGTAAGGATTTACCATTTTATATTTATTAAATATGTAATAATTTTTATAATGCAGAGTTTCTTCATTACATGCAACAGTTCATGGAATGATACACCAGAGAAGAACAGAAACATTTCTTTGTACATCCTTAAAAATGACTTCTAAAGTCTAAATTATATTTTTATTTGAGGATAACTGCTTCTGAATTACATGTTTTTAAAATCTCCTTTAGTTGCAGGTTGCATATACCATACATGTACCCTTCAAAAGCATTACACACAAATTCTGCTTCTATTTGTTTTTAATTCGGTAAAGACGTTTGGAGTTGAAATAAAATAGAAAGAGTTAATTTCCTGATATAAACATTTAGATACGTGTTAAATGACTTGCCATGGCACCATTTGTTTGTACCCACTGTTTATAACCAAAGAAAAAAATAAAAGCACTGGTGGTGTACAACAGAGACATCAAATAGGCTGATTAAGTAAAACAACAGCAGTTATTGACAGGGCAATTGCTGTAAAGAAAGCCCCCCCCCCCCGCAAAACAGTCAATGTTCTTGTTTTTAAAATCTCCAATGGCAGAGATGAAGGTATCATATACCACTGTGTAAAAGAGACTGCTGGAGCACAAAATAGAAGCCAATATCAGATGCAAAGATGCAAAAGTACTAAGCAGCAATAAGAATAAGAAGAGCAGGAAGAGGGAAAACAGTCTTAATTTAGATCTTTTGTGTTTTGTGCTAACATTTAGCAAAATGACAGAAAGGCCAAACTGTGAAGTAAGAAAAAGCTCTGCTCATGATCTAAAAATATAGCATCAGTCAAGCATGATGCAGTCATTGTCATGGCTTAAGTTTTGCATGGCTGCTCCTGAAATTTGTTTACTCTTCTTTATTGATTATGTAATTTATGATTGTAGCAGCAGAACTACTTCAGAAGTCTAGAAACATTTTGTCTGCTAATTTACAGAGAAATGTATCCAATCGAATTAAGAGGAACATGCAACAAGACAATGACCCAAAGATATACTGCAAACAATAGAAAGGAGTGTATCAGGAATGAAAAAAGTTAATGACTTGGATAGTCTAAAACCTATCACCCGACCCCAAATTCATTTAGCATGCATGCTAAAGAAATTCGTTTAAAGAAAGAAACTTCATAAAACAAACCCAAAGATGACATCAAACCGTTGCATACTTCTATTTAATGCATTTTTTAGGCTTGTATCACAGCATCCTTCAGTTGCTTGTTTTATGATGTTTCAATCTTCAATTGAGAAAATGCATATTTTAATCTATCTACAGAGGTGTGAAGAGGGGTGTGTCTATTACCGCCACGCTCACCGCCGCGACAAAACGACAGCAGCCAAAATAAATCAGTTGCATTTCAAAGTAATTCATGAAATGACCGCCAGGTGGCGCAAGGGGACATTTTCCATCATCTCGTTTTTTAAAAAATAATTCAATAATTCAAATAAGTCATAAAAAAGTCAAAACAATATGCTGTAACGAAGAAATACTACAGTAATGGTAATTTCCACATTTGTGTATTTTATACAACAAGCATGAAAAATCTGAATCAGAGCTATTGATATTTGCTGTACACTAATGAGTAAAAAAACATTGAATTTGAACATTAAAACATGTACAGTACACTGTAAACCCTAATGCTCAAAGTAATTAAACACATTGAGTACTGTTAACCTAAATAATTGAATGAGTAATAAGTTATTAAAGTAAAACTTCCACCAATGTAAAACCTATAGAGCACCCGTGGTGTAGTGGTAAGTGCTTCGCCTGCCATGTGGACAGCCCTGGGTTTGATTCCCGTACTGGCTGGTCTGTGTCAATTTTTTTTATTTGTTCAACAAATTGATGTAACTTACCACTGCGCCACGGGTGCTCTGTAGGTTTTACATTGGTGGAAGTTTACATTGGTGGAAGTTTTACTTAAGTTATTGTTTATTATGTACTCACAATTATTACTCATTCAATTATTAATGTGTTTAATTACTTTGAGCATTAGGGTTTACAGTGTACACGTGTAGGCTTTCTAATTACACATGATAAAATCTAAAGGCTCACTGTGTTAACATTTACTTTGCTTAAATTCGATACTAATAAAATTTAATTCTAAATTTGTACTGTAATTTTAGTAGTGATTATGAATTTGTTTAGGTACAATGTTACACTTGATTTTATCCACTACTACGTACAGGTCTAAAGGAGCTGCGGCTCATTAATCCTTGAGAGAACGAACTAAGGTCTGACGTGTCTGTCTATAGTTATATAGCGCCACTCAGTGGTAAAAGCCAGCAACTGCATACCGTCGCCGTAAGGTGCGGCGACAAATCTAGATAACTGCTCTTCACACATCTGTATCTGTTTTTGTTCATAAACAATATCTGGAAGTTGAACCTGAAATTCTAAAAAAAAAAAAAATTCTCCCTAATTTAGTCGTATCCAATTCCACCCCGTCACTAGGGGCTCCCACATTAAAGCTACTACTATCACTCAGTCGAAGACCATCATATGTTTCCTCTGAACCATGTGTCGCATTTTTATTGAACTGCTCGCTGTTGGGGGCACTCGGAGGACAGCGCTATCTGCTCCTTCCGCTTGCGTGAGCTCACAGACGCCCTGGTTTGCTTTTGAGCCGTGATTAAGGTAAGAGCCGAAAGTACCCCTCATTCCTGAGAAAGCTCGGCCAATCAGCTCTCTCTAGGCCTCTGGCTGTCAGCATCACCCGGGAATCGAACTTGCGATCTCCGGATCATGGGAGATCTAAAATTCTGATCTATCATGAAATCTCATTAATTTTTTGATCTCAAAGTATCAAAAGATCATCATGATATAGGACAAAAAATCTCAAATATTAGAATCATTAGGAATATCCAATATTAACAGAGTGGAATCAGAATATTCTTGACATTTTGCTTTTCATCTGTACTAGATATCCTGCATACATCCATATTTGAGTTGACAATCACATTAAAAAGGGATCTTAAGATCAAGACATATTTAATTTTTGTTAGCTTTTTGTTGTTTTGTTCGATAAAACAGCCACAATATTAAAAATAACTGCAGTTCCATAACATATTGCAAGTATAGATTTAAAAGAAAAAAATCCAAACCATGCATCCTATTAAAACCTAATTTGCCAATAGCTTCAAACTAATTTTTTAATCTCTGGAATTGGTAAGCATAAACTGGGGCTGACAATACCATTAGAATTATATGTATTTATACTACTGTATATATTTTCACATATATGAAAAAATTCAAAAGAAAAGCAGATATTTTTCTTTTTCAATTTATCTATTTGGCTTGAAAACTGAGACAATAATATGCAATTCCTTTAGAAAAATAAGAAAAATAATTGTTGGATTAAATCCTATAAAAGTTTATTTAAATCAAGTTGTACTGAGTGACTACTGCAGGTTTTTTTTTTTTTTTTTTTGGGAGAGTGATGGCAGGCTGAACAAGAAGTGAACAAGAACATGGAAATACGAGGTGGAAATTTGATAGGCAGTTCCTGGTGCACCTCCTTGAAGTAGGACCTCTAGTCAATGTATTGTGAAAGCCAGCGGAATCCCTCCCCATATCCCTGTCTCTTTAAAACGCTGCACATGAACACTTCCAGTGGTCTGGTATTTAGTTCTTTCAGAGGAATATTACCCTAGAAAAAGAGCAAACAACATCTAATAGACAGGGTATTTTATCTTTCATTTTGGTAGTTACTTGCAAGAAAACTTGGGAAATTTAAGTGGCAAATTTATGTGATATTTTATGTATTCAGACTGCCTACTATCTTAGCCTAGGATTTACTTTATTTTTAAAAAAAAAAAAAAGAAAGAAAAAGAAAAAAAAGAAGCTTATTTTGTCAGTCATCATAGGTACAGCCTTAAATTGCTATGTAAAAAGAAATTCACATTGAAAACATGATAAAATATGTGCAGAAATGAGGCTTATCTTACCTTGCCAGTTGTCTGGCCATATAACCCAAACATTTCACGAAGTCTCTCCTCACTTATGGCCTCTGGCTTATCAATCTTGTTACCAAGAATCAAAATAGGCACATTTCCAATAGTTTCATCTGTCATTAGTGCCTGTTGTTGAAATGCACAATAAAATAAAATGTTATTTGTATATGATTAAATGTATGCCTTTATATTTTAGAATTACAATGATGATCATATCAAAGATAAACCATACAAAACTATTTTCTCTCACATACCCACTGAAACTAATGAAGTACATCTAAAATAAAAATGTGGTGCCTGCCGCTAAAAGGCATGTCATGGCCCTGGGCCTAGGCAATCAGAAAGCTGGATGCTGTGGGTACCTTTTTTTTGCATGGTGACCATGAAAATGTAGGACACTGATATATGCCACAACCAATCAATATTTAAGAAATTCCACTTGATTGTTCCTTATCATCAATATCACCAAGCCTGTATACTTAATAACCCATATTATTATGGAAAATATGCCAAACACAAGTTCTCATTTTCACTGCATAAATGTAGCATAGCTATCCAAGGGTTGTTGTAAACTAGACCTACAGTAGTTATTCAAGGGGAATGTCTACTACCGCCACGCTCTCTGTCACAGCAAAACGGCAACAACCAAAATAAGTCAGTCGCATTTCGTGTCATTCATGAAACGACCGCCAAGTGGCACAAAGTGACATTTTCATTCGAGTCAGCGTACTTTATACAACAAAAATGAAAAATCAGTACCAGATCTATTGACATTTACTGTACAATAATGAGTTTAAAAAATGGTTAAATGTTGTTTAGACAGACAAGTTCACTAGCTAACAATTTTATTTGTACAAAGAATTAACTGTTACATACTCTCTATTTGTATCAGTTTATTGTTATTATTATATAAAAAAATTGGGGGGGGGGGGGGGTATTTTGACCCAACAACTGTTCTTTGTTCTCTGGTTTCTCCAAACAGCCTGCAAAAAGTATTACTGTTATTGTGTCACAAAGTGTAGTTTTAAGAGTTGTTTATGCGTGAATACATGTGTGTACAGCTCAAAAGCTCTATCGGTTATTCGGAGACAAATTCGGAGATTTGTCAGCACCTGGTGGCGTGTTTACAGTATATAAAGGGTCCTAATACCTCAGCACTTCGTGTGGCCATTAGGTAGCACCAGTAAAGGTATCAGGGCCAACGAAAGACAAAGACCAAGAAAGAAAGAAAGAAAGAAAGAAGAAAAGAAAGAAAAAGACAGACAGGAAAAGCGTGCTGATGAGAGACGGAGGCAAAGCTCAAGTCTCTGCCTGTCTAAGACGCCGGCAGTTTAGCATGCACTCTATGTTTATAGTGCAAAGCACACACAAACTCTCCGTTGTGTCTTTGTTGTGAAACTTAAAAAGCGAGGTGGCGGGAGGGACGAGGAGTTTTACTGTGTAAGACGAGGTGAGGGAAGCGGCTAATTCCACACACACACACACACACACACACACACACACACACACACACACACACACACACACACACGGCACCTGCGCGCACAAATGGAAACACTTATCTGTTGGGATTTAGTTTTTGCACATTAATCTGACAACACCTGTGGCACACCCACTTTTTCTGATGCACACCCAGAGTTTTCTGGCTACGCGAGTGTTACACATGATAAAATATAAAGGTTCACTGTGTTAACATTTACTTTGCTTAAATTCGATGCAAATAAGGAATGCTTATATTTAATATAAATTCTAAATTTGTACTGTAATTTTAGTACTGTGATTGTAAATTCGTTTAACATTTCAATTGTATTTTATATGAATTTCAGGTAATAAGTTTCCTACATATTTAAAGAACACAAAATATAAGATGACCCTTACCTACACGAGTAGCTTTTCTACTTACACATAAAATCTAGAGGCTCACCGTGTTAACGTTTACTTTGCTTAAATTAGATTCTAATAATATTTAATCTAATTAAAATTCTACACTTGTTCTGTAATTTTGGTACTGTGATTAGGAATTCGTTTAACTACAATGTTTCACTTGATTTATCTGCTACTACATGCAGCTTTAAAGGAGCTGCGGCTCATTAATTCTTGAGAGAATTAACTAAGGCCTGAGGCGTCGGTCTATAGTTATATAGTGCCTAGGTCTGAGCAATGTGGCTGAAAACTGTATCGTGATATCAGTGTTTTATATCGGTCGATATTGATAATTATTCATTTTTATGACCCATTTAAAATAAGAACCAGGAGAAAAATATATTTTAAACTTAACCTTCCTCTGATCATAATCTCCTCAGTTATTAAGACAGAAATGTCAACAACCATGTCAACATGTCAACTCAAATAATTAAAATGTAAACATAAGTCTAATGTCACAATGAACACTTAACAATTCTCTTAACATTTAAGGTGCAAAATTAAAGAAAATGTAAGAAATGCTTAATAAAGTGTAATAAAATAGTGCAACGTGTTAAATATAAACAGAGATACCTGAGAATTTAGTGCAAGTTTAGTATAAGCTTTTTATAACCTGTCTTCTCGACAGTGCTAAGCGGAAGCATGTCTTTGGCTATATGATATGCCACTGCCTCCGTTATATCTTTGTACCATTTAAATTCTTTGTCATAAGGCACTGATGCAGATTACCTCTCCATGGTGGTCTGCTGCTTGTGCAGTGTTGCAGCTACAGACGTTGTTGGATGAATATGGCTGTGCTACAAAGGGTTAGCGCAGCTAATACTCCTATGTCACCTATGCAGTTTGACTTGTGGAGATGCGGTGTTAGGCACCATGAGCCACTGCAATTGCCCATCGACTTTCTGCGAAGTTCTGCAAGGTCCGCAAGCATCCACAAGGACCGCCAAAAAATTAAAGTTTTATTTTTCGCGCGGAAAGATAGAAACAATCACAGCGCCAAAACTCGCGGTGAAATCGCGGTACTTACGGCCACTATGCAAAACTGCATAGGTGAGATAGGAGTGTAAGGTGGTACATGAAGTTTGTTGTATTACCAGTCTTGGCGGGGATGACGGTCTTGCATAATTTGCAGACGACATTGGTCTGACTCCGGTCAAACTTATAATATCCAAAAAACTGCCATACTGGCGAGCTGACTTTTCCTCTTTTATTTACAATTTCCTCGCTCGCTGCGCACTCATTTTCTGCTGGAAGAGGAATCCAGCAGACTAGCACGAGACAACGATATGGCACAACCCAACGTGATACTGTTACATGATCGGCTGTTAGCGTATCACTCCCTATGTTGCTAGGTTACCAGAGAGCGAGTGCCTTTGTTAATGCAACCAAACTAGCTTCGCAACCTCTGTTTTCTTCAGACAAAGAATAAAACATATCAAACATTTTATCAAACATTTTTTACACGTGCCTGTTGCGATACATATCGTTATCGTTTTATCGCCCAGCCCTAATAGTGCCACTCAGTGGTAAAAGCCAGCAAAACGTACAATCCCAAATTCTGCCGTCGTGAGGAGCGGTGGTAAAACTAGAATACCACTTGAGTACCATCTGTATGACTCATAGGTAGAATATTAATTTAAATAAATAGTGCATTGCAATTAAATGTTTAAATTAAATAGCACTAATGTTCAATGTCTAAAATGTTTTAAGTGTCCATATTTCTTACGTTTTGGATTATTTAAAAACGACTAAAATTAACAGAGAAACACGAAGCTCTGTTAAGCTTTGTGTTTATCAGTTAATTTTGACTGTGTAACTGTTAAAATATGTTTTATACAAAGCAAACATGTTTTTCCTGCCAATCTCCTGCACCACACTTCAGTCTTCAGTTGGTATTGCACCAATTTAGTTTTTCTGCTAAAGCTGTGGGACACAATCACTGGCCACTGCATTAGACACACCTGTTCAACTGCTTATTAACACAAATATCTAATCAGCCAATCACATGGCAGCAACAAAATGCATTTCAGCATGTAGCCATGGTCAAGGCGATCGACTGAAGTTCAAATTGAGCTTCAGAATGAGGAAGACAGGCGATTTAAGTGACTTTGAATGTCCCATGGTTGTTGGTGCCAGACAGGCTGGTCTAAGTATTTCCCCAAACTGCTGATCTATTAGGATTTACACACACAACCATTTTTAGACAACCTTCAGAATCGTCTGAAAAAAAGAGAAATATCAAGTTAGCGACAGTTCTCTGGGCAAAAATGCATTGTGAGCTCTAGTGAGCAACAGTTATCTGGGCAAAAAATATCTTGTTTATTACAAAGGCGAGAGGAGAAAGGGCAGACTGGATTGAGCTGAAAGAAAGGCATCAATAGCCTAATTAACAAACCAGGCATGCAGAAGAGCATGTCTGAATGCACAACAAACCTCACAAATTAGCAAATTTCTATAATCTGAATTTATTCAAATTGAGTATATATTCAGAGAAGTGAGAAGAATTTACTAAGACAGCAAAGGTGGCAGGGAGATGATCTACAAGCTAAAACTTTGGCAAATAGTTTGCAATCAACATTCATAAGAGAGATTGGTCTATATGTAGAGCACTCTGTTGGGCCTTTCTCCATCTTTGCTATTATGGTGATACAAGTCTCATTAAAGAAGGCAGGCAATTGACCTTGCTTAAAAGAATCTGATAAAAGCTAGAGGCATTAAGAAAATTATTTAAGAAATTCAGAAGAGAATCCAGAATTTGAGGAGATTATTATTTGAGGAGAAACACAGAAATGAAGAGATTATTATTATGAGAGGAAATAATTTCCTCATGTGATATGGGTTGTTCAAATCTTTAGAGAGAAAAAAGATTAGATGACATTATTGGAATATTTAGGTGAGTCAGAAAATTCTCAACTAAACTATCATCCTATGGGAATTCATAGGTATATAATTGAGGGCAGAAATTCCTAAATGCATCAATCATTAGTAGTGACGCTACCATTCTCCATTCAGATTTTTGTTACAGATGGTAGAGGAGCTGTATTCTACTTTCACTGCTCCACCTTACGGCAACTGTATGCGTTTACTGGCTTTTACCACTGAGTGGCGCTATATATCTACAGACCGACACCTCAGGCTTTATTTAATTCTATTAAGGATAAAATCAAGTGTAACATTTGTAGTTAAACGAATTCATAATCACAGTACTACAATTACAGTACAAATTCAGAATTAAATTTTAATTAAATCTTATTAGGATTGAAATTAAGCAAAGTAAACGTCAACACAGTGAGCCTTTAGATTTTATTATGTGTAATTAAAAAAGCTTTCTTTCAAAAAAGGGTTGTGTGTCATCTTATATTTTGTGTTCTTTAAATTTGTAGTAGATTTATTAACTGGAATAAAATTAAAACATTATCAGGAAGTGCTCCTGCGTCAACAGATGTCTTTGTCATTCAGCCCCGCTTGTGTTTTTGCCATGTGTTATTATAAGAATGAAATGCAGTAGGCTGTTAAGATCATCATAATTTTCTTTAATAAATAATGACCCCCCCATTGCTCTGTACCACCACTAGCAAAACCTTATGAAATACAAGTGAAACATTAAACAAATTTACAATCACAGTACTAAAATTATAGTAATAAATCTGCGTTTCTTGTGTGCCTTTAGATTATATCATGTGTAACACTAGAAAGTAACTAAAAATTTATGAAATCAAACAGGGTGCGTGTTGTTTTCTGTGAACTTGAGAGCGCCAGAAAATGAACTGAAACTCTGTGCATGTTCGCCTCACAGACGTGAAAATATATACTTACAGAAAGCGAATTGTCTGCTTTTATATAAATTAATGGAAAACGATTTTTGACGATGTAATTCGTGTGAAAAGGGAATTATAGGCGCATCCAAGAAAGAGAGAGAGAGAGAGCAAGAGAGAGAGTGTGCACGCTCAGTTTAAGTTTATTAATGCATGAAGCACAAACTCTCGCTCTCTCAATAAATCCTCGGTAAGTGAAATAAGCCCAGAGAGGATAAAAGTTTAACATTTTTTGTTTTATTTTCCAGAGCCCTGTCTATTTTCACATAGACGGCGAAGCTCTGTTTATTTTGTGTTTTCAGTTTTCTTTTGTTTCCTTTTAAGTTACTTACTTAATAATCCCACGCTATCTCCAAAAGGAAGGTCTTCCCGTGCGTATCATAAGCACTCGCACAAACTCCTATTTCATTCACCACCTCTAAAGTAGCCACGTAACACGTTGCAGTTTTTTAAACACTGGAATGGAAGAGATGGAAAGTTTCCCCTTCATAACATGCCCTGTATTGTTTGTTTATTAATGACTCTATACACAACCCGTGATTTTTAATGCTATTTTACAAATGTAAAATACAAATGGAATATTTTTTATAAAATATAAAATGTAAATATTTTGTAAAAATAGCTAGGAAAATTATCTATAGAGTGATTAAAACCATACAATTTATTTTATGATAAGGAAAATCTCAATTTCTTCTATTGTAGGGATTAAAAACTGTAACAATGTCAATTCTAGAATCTAGAATCCAGAAGATTAAATTTACACAAATTTATTAAGAGAAGCACTGCAGGTCTTCAGAAGAGTCTCAGATCCAAGAGGGTCTTAAAGTGGGGAGGGGTGCGTTTTAGTTTCTCTGAATGTATAGGTGACAACAGCTGATTCACACCTGGGAAGGGGTAAATTATTTGCGTTTGAATGTTGTCTAACATTAAAATTTAAGCAAAGTAAATGTATACCTTTATATCTAGCCTTTAGATTATATGATGTATAAAACTAGAAAACAACTAAAAAATTGATGAAATCAAACAGGGTGCGCGTTGTTTTCGGTAAACTCGAGCGCGTCAGAAAATGAACCGAAACTCTGTGTATACTTCCCTCTCAGACGTGAAAATATATACTTATAGAAAGTAAAATGTCTGCTTTTATATAAACTAATGGAAAACAATTTTAGACGTCTAATTTTAGACGATGTAATTCGTATGAAAAGGGAATTATAGGCGCATCCGTGAAACAGAGACACGTGCACGCTCAATTTAAGTTTATTAGTGCACGAAGCACAAACTCGAACTCTCTCAATAAATCCTCGATAAGTGCAATAAGGCCAGAGAGGATAAAAGTTTTTAAAAGTTTTTTATTTTATTTTATAATCTTATAATGCCCAAATGACTATTTAATTTGCATAACTATTTAAACCATTTTACTATTTTGGCTCATACTGTTTCATTTACTTCAAAATAATCTTAAAAACAAGAAAAATATATTTTTTTCAATATTATTGATTACATCTATTGCTGAGGAGACGACAAGATGACATGATCACCTTCATCACTACAGCTGAAACCAAAGAAATCAATGAATTATTAAAATGGCCAGAGTCTCCTTGCTGTTTTTCCCCCGATGCATTCTTTAACTTCATCCGTGCGGCTGAGCGCTGATTAGACTACATAGGAAGTTAAAGAGGAGGATTACGATGCCAAATCAAAATCCATTTAAATGAAAAAATATATATATCATAAGTAAACAACGATAGCCCACGTTCATAAAACGTTTAGAAATTCTTTCCGAGATAAGGCTGGGACGGTGTTATGCGCAGAGAACCGGCAGATTTCCTGAAGCTCAAATCTCCAAAATCGTTGGGGCATTTTTTTCTTCAAATTCAAATTCAATTTGTCACATGCACAGTCATACACAGTACGATATGCAGTGAAATGCTTCATAGATACTATCTTTAATAACCGATGGAGGTTTTAAGCTATACACACATGAATTCTCGCCTAAACAACTCTTAAAACTACACTTGTGACACAATAGTAATATTTCAAACATTTTGCAGGTTGCCTTTTGAAGAAACCAGAAAATAAAGAATAAACCAGTTGTTCTATATTTAAAGTTTGATGTCTTTGAATGTATTTTTTTTTTTAAAGGTAGTGAACTTGATCGTCTGTCTAAACATTTAACCAATGTTTTTTTTTTTGACTCATTATTGTACAGTAAATATCAATAGCTCTGGTTCAGATTTTTCATGTTTGTTGTATAAAATACTACAGTAATTTCCACATCTGTGCATCACTGTAGTATTTCTTCGATACAATATATTATGACTTTATGACTTAATTCTATATTAAAACTGTGGCGAGGGAAAATGTAACTTTCCGCCACCTGACTTTGACTGATTTATTTTGTCCGCTGTCGTTTTGTCACGCCGGTGAACACGGCGATAATAGACATTCCCCTTGTCTACCTACTTAATTAGTTCAAATTTAGTTTGCAATTCTACTCATTTTACAAAACAGGATTCTTAAATAGGACATACTGTTGATCTATTTCTTTGATTTGATTGGCCAATTCTTTTGGGTTTTTTATGTGCCTTCCTTTTCACATTAGCAGTATGAGAGATTATTTGTCCCCTAAGGTAGGCTTTCAAAGTATCCCAAACAGTTAAGCTCGACACTTCATTCGTGTAATTTTTTTTTTTTTTAAATATCTGTTCTCCCATGAATTTCATAAAATCATCATCTACCCAGAGGTGGATAGAGAACCCAAAAATCTTCTCAAGTAAGAGTAAAAAAGTATTCAGTGAAAAAAATACTCAAGTACTGAGTAACTGTTTCAATTGTGATTATAGAAATTATAATAAATATATAAACTATATATAGTACACAGTATATTATTATATTATATCTCTTATATTATAGTATAATTATAATAATTATATATGCCAACATTGCAACATTCAATGAAACAGCTAAACTTACTGCGGCATGTCTTCTCAGGTTAGAAGTCAAGTTTTTATATGGTGAAGTGTGTGTCGGTTTTGGCAGATAAAGAAGGCACCGCATTATAAAGCTATTATTCTTCAAGCGAAACATGCTTTTATGATGTCAGCTGAATATTTTTTTTCTCCCGCAATGCTGCCAGTTTGGGTGTGGTCATGTGGTTATGGTTACCACAGCGTGGTAGCAAGCGTAGCCAAATGTAGCAGAGTAAAACAATTATGGTGTAGGATGTAGAAGTATGAGACATTTTTGAAAAAAATATATTTAATTTTTATTATATATATATATATATATATATATATATATATATATATATATATATATATAAAATTTTATTTTATGTATATACACACAAATACATACATACAGACTACCTTCTCATTCAAAAAGTTTGAATTTGTATCATGGCAAGAAAAAAGCAGCTAAGTAAAGAAAAACAAGTGGCCATCATTACTTTAAGAAATGAAGGTCAGTCAGTCCGAAAAATTGGAAAAACTTTGAAAGTGCTTATGATGAGTCTCCTCTTAACAGTTGTTCTAGAGATGTGTCTGCTGCTAGAACTCTGTGTGGCATTGACCTGGTCTCTGATCTGAGCTACTGTTAACCTGCGATTTCTGAGACTGGTGACTCGGATGAACTTATCCTCTGCAGCAGAGGTGACTCTTGGTCTTCCTTTCCTGGGGAAGTCCGCATATGAGCCAGTTTCTTTGTAGTGCTTGATGGTTTTTGTGGCTGCACTTGGGGACACTTTCAAAGTTTTCCCAATTTTTCGGACTGACTGACCTTCATTTCTTAAAGTAACGATGGCCACTCGTTTTTTTTTACTTAGCTGCTTTTTTCTTGCCATAATACAAATTCAAACTCTTTGATTGAGAAGGTGTGTCCAAACTTTTGGTCTGTACTGTGTATATATACACACATTTTTTTTGCTATTTTTTTTATTTGCAACATTAGATGAATAAATGTCCCTTTGGTTCCAATTAGGGTAGTCATGCAGAGATAAAGATAAAGGAATAAATGAGCACTTCAGATCCAGATACAAATATTATTATATCGTTTTCTATTAATTCTTTACAATTCTAACTAAAAAGTGTATTATCATTATTTTTACAAGATTTGTTTTATCTTGTAATATTGTGATTTTTGCTTCATATATCCAATAGGATATTGGATATATGGGCATAAAGAGTTTGGATGGACTCACATCAAGTTCTGTTTTGGATTCAGCCAGTCTCGGTTGATCTACACAATCAACGAGGAAGACAATGCCATTGATTGCAGGGAGGTAGTTTTTCCACACTCTTCGAGCTTGGATACAAGTAATACAAGAGGTGTTAATGGTGCATTTTGGAGAAGCATATATACACACATGCATGTATAAAAAAAAGTGTTGTACTGTTTTTACAGTGATCACTATAAAAAATTTTTTTTGTTTTTTTAAACTACTTGCCCTGTGCATGGCCACCAAGGTCAAAGGTGGTGAAGGTCATTCCAGCAATCGTCAGCTCCTCTGAAGCTAAGTAACAAAATGCAAGAGACACTTGTTTTTTAATGCCATGAATCATGAGGACTGATTTAGCATAAAGTTATGGACAAGATATGCTATGGACCACATACAAAATAGATGAGTAAAGACACGTCTAAATTGCACTTCTAACGCTATTGCTACTGACCACCAAGGAAAAATGCTTAAATCATATTCAATAATTAATTTCTTAAAGCAAAAAACATGTATACAAGGATTTACAAAATATTTTGTCTTTCGATCACTATTGATGAGTAACATTTTCTAATGCATGTAGCAGTAAAAGAGATCTAGGGTTATAGTTATAAGGTCTACTGGCTTAACTATCTGTTATTATATATACACACCCACCATACATATACACACACATTCTGAGTATATATACATACATATATTCACACAGTATATATTACACACACAATGTGTGTATATACTCCCCTCGCAAGTTTGCAGTCTAAGTAAAGTCAACAACCGTGTGCCTGTTGCATCTCAAGAACTTTGCAAGTATCCCTTTGTAGAACTTTGCTTTTAAGTGCAGTCACCAAAACCATCAAATGTTACAAAACCTGCTCTCATGAGATCTGTCACAAAAAGGAAGACGAATACCTCTGCTAAAACAGTCCAAGTTTATTAGAATCACAAGCCTCAGAAACGACCAATTAACAGCACCTCAGATTAAAGCGCACAAACGCTTTTTTTATTTTCAAGTGACAGGCATATTATAACATCCACTACTCAGAGTAGGTGAGTCAGTGCATCATGAGCCACCACACACATATTGGAAATGTTAAGGAAATGGGCTGCAACTGTTGCATTCCCAGCATCAATCCTTTCTTGAACCAGAGACTATCATATTACCTATGAGAAAAATAAGTAGACCTTTACTCAGTGGCCCAAAGACATCTTCAGAAATTAAAGTAAATTTTGCATTAAATTTGAAAATCAAGGTCAGAGGAAGAGTGAAGAGGTGAAAGAGAGGGAAGAGTGAAGAGGTACAGAATCCAAGTTTCCACAGCCTGTGATAATCTGGGGTGCCATTTTAGAGCACTTGATTGATTTCAGTCAGCTGACAAACTTGATGGAGATGCCAATTTCCCTGTGCAGCAGGACTTGGCAACTGCCCACAGTGCCATAACCGCCATTAACTGTTTTGCTGACTTCTGCTTGATTGGCCTGCCATTAACCTGAGCTGAACCTCATTGAGAATCTGTGGGCTGTTGTCAAGAAGGTGAGAAACACACAAGCCAACAATACAGATGAGCTGAAGGCTGCTATCAAAGCAATCTGGTCTTCAATAACATCTGAGCAGTACCACAGGCTGACCACCTCCTTGCCATGCTGCATTGAAGTATAAATAAACATACTTTTCAGACTCAGGAATTTCAGAAATTTCTGTACTGTACATATTAGATTTTTTTAATGATCTTTGGAAATATTCTAATTAACTGAATTAATGGAAGTTTTTCTTTTCATAAGCTGTAAGCCATAATCATTGAAATTATACCAAGATATAATTTGTACAATTTAACTGAAATGTTTAAAGTAAAATATATTAATTTTACAATGTTTTATTTATTGAATTAAATTAAACATTTTTTTTAGATGCACAGTGTGTAAAAGACAAAAAAAGGCCAGGATTGTCACTTGAATCAAGTATTGCCATTTCTATGAAGCAATTCCAATGCAAAGGATTTTCGGCCATGAAGCTGCAAAATTACATTTGCATAGTTAACACCATCATATGCCTATTATCAGGAAAATAAATTCATTTTAAGACAATTTAAACCGAGCCATTGCCATGTCTTTCATTGTTTTGTCCCTGTTAAGACATTAAAAACTTTGTAACAAACTTTTCATTAGAACAATTTAGGGCATCGCAAGTCTATTATTATAAACCTAATTTAAAGTGCATATACACACATTCATCATGCAAGATCTAATATAAAATTCATGTTTGCTTCAGCATTGGAAACAATATTGTAGGCTTTTTTAACTTATTATACACAATTCTTTGTTGTACTTGGTTTGGCTTTTAGATAAAAGTCCTTCGATGCGTCATCTGGCAGATATTTTGTGAAGCACAACATATTTATTTTAATTCTAAAATGGTGCTTGCGAGATTAAGTGGCAATCCGTGAGAGGAATTGCGAATTCCAAAAAAAACACATTCTTAATGCCACATCTGTAGTAGTGTTACACGTGACTGGCACATTTTACTTGTGTACCGTTAGGCTGACTGCTTAAACAATTATTAGCTCTGAATGTCTAAGAATGAACGAGACCTGTTGAAGTGAAAAAAGCAAGAAACTTTTCACCTTTTCTCAAATCAGTCAGAGCCAGTACACTAGCACTGAACATAGACATTACAAATTATTCATTCACCTTTTGATTTCAAACCCACATTTATAGAAAGTTACAGCAGTTTATAACAGTCTACAGCAAAAAGAATATGCCTTGTTACAATACTTTCAGAGGGCACTGTTTAAGTGAGATCTGAGATGAAAAATAAATACATATTTTAAACAATATGATGTATTGTTGAACCTTGTATTGCAAGTTACTTGGTCTACGAGCGTTTTGCAAGATGAGCAAAAATTTGTAATAAATTTTAACTTAATAAACAAAGCGAGGTCTTGATATACGAGAGGTACGCATGTGCTTTGTCTGCTGAGCGTCATGTGATCACAACAAGATATTCCCATAGCGCTTGAGAAGAACTATTGGTAATCGTCTACCATGCTCAGTCACAGTGCGCGTGCGTTACTCATAGTCTACATCCGTAAGTGTGTACTCTATTATAACATTGTGATCATGTTTGCACGTAAAAAAGCAAGTGTCATTAGAGACGTTACTTGTTAAAGATCCAGTTTCCAGAGTATCCCTGTCACAGACTCCATTAGTGAGTGCGCGGCGCACGAGTGTCAAAGAGATTCCTTGTTAAAGAAGTTTCCCAACAGTCCAGTGTTTTTGTTGGTTTGTGTGTTTGGATGGCTTACACAAACACACACACTAACATGCATAGGCACATGGTGTTACATTGGGTAAGCCCCCTCCCTCCTCCTCTCGCCTTCTCTCACACACACTAATGAAAACAGTGATCTGTCGGGATTCTTTTCAAAAGGTAAAGTGCAGGTTAATTTGTTTTATTTTTACTTTACAGCAGTGATTCAGTTAGTGTGTGCGAGCATGAGTGTCATTACATAGGTTTCATGTTGAAGTTTCCTGACAGAGCAGTTAGTGTGTGTGTGTGTGTGTGTGTGAGAGAGAGAGAGAGGGAGAGAGAAAGGTGTCCTACACAGTAGCCACCTCCCTCCTACTTTCCTCTCGTCTTCGCTCGCATGCACACACTTTGAATAATCAGAGTTTTTATTATTTCTTATGGGAAAATTCACTTTAGTATACGATTACTTTAATATACAAGCACACCTTGTATATGGAACGAATTATGCGCACAGTCCAAGGTATATATAGTACTATATACAGTATACCTCATGTATATACCATTAAATCTTGGCTTTAAAACCTTTACTTTACCTTGAGAGCAGTGTTTTCATTAGTGTGTGTTTGAAGCTGAAGTAAGACAGAGAGAAGAGGAGAAGGGAGGAGGCTATTGTGTAGGACGACTTTCAAACACACATGCACAAAGGGGCTGGCTTCCCCCCCCCCCCCCCCCTTAATAAATTAAATCATCCTTTAAAAACCGCGTTTAAAAACTAAGTATTTACTCAGGTTATCTTTGTGCATTATTAAAATTAGTTTAAAGATTGCAATCACTTAAGTGTGACAAATATGCAAAAAATAAATTAATTTCAATTCCTTTTAATTTTAATTCCTATTATACATGATTTTTTTTACATGTTAAATTAGGAAAAGAAAACTCAGTATTGAAGTTAGCAGTCAATGAAATAAGTAAATGTGTATATGTATTTGTCATGAAAATAACTCACTTGGATGCAAGGTTGGCACGTGTTGCCCCAGTCGATCATCTTTAAGCATATGCAGTAGTGTGGTCTTGCCAGCATTGTCCAGACCAAGAAATACTAATTTACCTGACTTTTTGTACAGTCCTAAAAGAATAAGAAGAGTTTTTTTAAGAAACAGTCTCTATGAAGATCTCCATGCACATTTTGGCATTTATACCTACTAACCCCAACAGTACCTACAGTCAAGCGATCAGATTACCCTTTTTGCACCTGAAGCAAAATCATGAAATGGAAATAGACTGGGTATATTCTACATTTAGCTATTTCCACTGCCAAAAATGAACAGCAAAAGAGGGGCTGCAAATGATGTTGCTTTTAAACCTAAAGAAAAAATCTAAATCAATGTATATGACAGTTAAAACTCAAGAACTTTTAAAGGGAATTATAATGTTTGCTTGTTTTTTCCTTTAAAATGTATTTGGTAATATAAAAAAAAATAGCCTTACCAAGAAACTGCAGTACATTACTAAAACCACTATAAATCCACTCAAATATGAAGGACATATCCAGCTTGTATTAAACCTGAAAAAGAAAATGGAGAAAAACAAAAATGTGAAATCAATAAAGCGTGAATTTATTTATTTTTGTTCGTTCATTGGTGTATTTATTTAAAAATAAAAGTTTTTTTTTTTTTTTAGTAAAGGCGTAATTTACACACACCACACACAGCAACTGCGGGCATAAAGGCAAGAGAGGAAGTGTGTGTCGCCTTGTATGTAGATTACTCAGACTGTTTTCCCTGTGAATAGTGTGTGAGCTCAGGTCATTATTAGATAATGAAGTGTGACAGAAATTCTGTGCCTCTCCTTGGTTTTACACAGATTACATAAACTGAGAATGCTTGTAGAGACTGTAACTTGCATCATTTAAAAGTAGACCCTTTAAGCTTTCTATATATACATTTCTCATCTATATATATACATCTCACAGCGCGCGAGTGTGTGTGTGTGTGTGTGTGTGTGTGTGTGTGTGTGTGTGTGTGTGTGTGTGTGTGTGTGTGTGAGAGAAGGGGCACGGTGTCAAATTACGCCTTTACATAAGAAAGGGGCAGGGTGTCAAATTATGCGCGTACACATAAGGACAGGCTGATACAGACAAGGAACAAATAGATCTTTATCCTCTAATGAGACTTGCTTTTGCTTTACAGGCGCGCACACGTTATAATAAACAGTACGTGCACGCTTACAAACAAAAAAAATGTTTTACACGCATGGTCACAGTAAACAGTACAGATGTGCACGGATGGTGATTATACCAGTGAGATACGAGCACTAAGACCCAGCAGGGGAGACAATTACCCACAATTCTGCAGTGCAAGTGAGAAAAACCATGGGCTCAGTTGTGATCACATGACTCTCAGCATCAAAACAAAAAGCGCATGCGTGATACATGATACTCGGTAAACCAAGACTTGCTCGTTTTTCAAGTCAAAATTTATAAAAAAAAAAAATCTTTGCTCGTCTTGTGGAACACTCGCAAACCGCGTTATTCGCAATCCGAGGTTCCACTGTACACACTTTGACAATTGTTACCTATGATATTTTTAAAACTTAAACTGAATTATGGCAGCAGTGAGTAGTATTATGTTTCCTCTAAAGATATCAGTAGTCGCCCTATTGTTGATGCGGTCATGTGACCATCAGAGGAGAGGTGTATATTATTCATGTTGAAGTGTATATACACTATTGAGGCCTCTCTGTAAATATTGTGTGTCCATACCCATCAATTTCACATCTGTTTACTTGGAACAATACAGGCTAACAATTTTTTATTTATTTATTTTTTAGGAATGTGTCTGCATCACCCTTGCCTTCACCAGCACCTCGCATCGGGACCGCAAGCATTGTTCAGTTATGAGTGCAATCAAGAATCATACTGAGTAAGTGCAAATATTTATATATGATGAAAATGTACATTATTTTTTTTTATTGTGTAATCAGCATTGCTCATGGTTTTTTGTTAGTTTTTTTACGTAGTTGTCCCCAAAATAGTTGCCACCTGTCCCCAAAAATTGGAAAGGCAAACAAGCAGGCAAGATGCAGACAATGTCATGAAGAACGCAGAATCATGACGACAATGTTCCACAGACTCGTTTGCCGTTTGCAGACTCACATTCTCCCATGAGTCTGTTCAAACTGTTTTTTTTTTTTCTTTTTTTTTTTCAGAGATTGATACGTCAACACTGTGCCACAACACCAATGATCAGGCTGCCAAGGCAACTGTGAAGGGACGCAACTATAAATGGACAGACGTCAGCCTCACTGTGATGTACTGCTATCATGTACTGTGTCATTGGAATCGTATTTTACATGGCCATTGTAAAGTTGTCCTCCATCACAGACTACTGGAGACAGAGCAGTATTTTGACAGTACCTTTTCCAGCGACTGTTATGTCAAGGAACAGATACTGGACGATTTCTTGGAATGTGCATTTGAGTCACCCAGATGCAGACAAGGAGAATAGCAGGAAGAGAGGCATCCGAACATGATCGTCTGTTCAGGGTTAGACCTCTTATGGACACTATCCGTCATTCATCCGTCACTATCTGTATCATCACAGAAGAAATTAATCTGTGGATGAGAGAATGGTGGCCTGCAAAGCACACACAGGAATGACACAGTACATGAAAGCCAAGCCAACTAAGTGAGGCCTCAAGTTGTTTGTTCTTGCTGATTCTTTAAATGAATACACTATGGACTTTTCTGTGTACACAGGAAAGAACAACTTTCCCACAGGCCATGGACTATCATATGATGCTGTGACGTCTCTCTTGGACTGTAAAGTTTTAGGATCGGGGTACCATGTGTACATGGACAATTTCTACACATGTCCAAAGCTCCTAAAAGACTTGCTTACCATAATGTTTGGTGCATGTGGGACTTGCAGAGACAACAGGAAGGACTGCCCTCCGAATGCAGATAATTCGCTCTTAAATAGTCTGTGAGGGGATCCGTCAGGTGGATTCGAGATGGACCACTTGTATTTGTGAAGTGGATGGACACCCGAAAAGTATCTGTCCGTGCAAACGAGAGTGAAATTACAACGTACATGGTCTACAAAGGCATTTCCATGTCCTGCACCTGTGACTGCGTACAACCAGCACATGGGGGGCCTTGACCTGTCTGATCAGCTGTTACAATACAATGCATAGCACAAAACAATGAAGCGGTACAGGAATATTTTTCTACAATTCTTGGACATTGCTGCCACCAATGCTTTCATTGTGTATAAAGTACTATATGGTAACCTGTCCCATAAAAAGTTTATAGAATAACTTATCAAAGAGCTTTCCTGGTGTCTCACAGGAAGTAGCACCAAAACAGACAAGTACTGACCATGTACCAGTTCCAGTAGCTGAGTGGACCTCAGACGCCAGAGCTGTTGCCACTGCTGGTCGCAGGTTATGTGTGCATTGCAAAGCAGTGCATGGCAAGGGGCAAAAAACACCTTGGAGATGCCAGACATGCAATGTTCCCCCGTGTCTTCAGTTGAACAGGAACTGCTTTCAAGAGTGGCACAGTGATGTGTAACTGTAGACACCATACACCGATTTTATCTTGCACTGTTCCTGTTTGCACCATTTTGCTTTGAATGTCCGTTTTAGTTTTTTTATTTTTTATTTTTATCTTAGGGCACTTTTTTTTTTTACACTGAAGGTCAATTTCTTTCAGTTTTTATTTTGCTCTGTTCCCGTTGCAGTTTTACCCTGAATGCATGTTTTTGCAAGGGTTTTTTTGTATCATGCACTGCTTTTGTTTGCATCATTTTACCCTGAATGTCCATTTTTACACATTTTATTTATCTTGAACTATTCCTGAGATTCTTGCAAGTGAATCTTGATTTATTCTAAATAAACTACAAACAAAAAAATGTTTATGTCCTCAAATTATCTTCTTGTAGCACTTCCCCTGACACACACACACACACACACACACACACACACACACACTATACGTTGAAGAAAGAATCATTTAAAATATAGTTGCAAGCAACAATGACGGTCCCAAGCTCGGTGGCACCGCCACACGGGTGCACCAGTAAATTTGGGTCTAATTAAACAGAGTATAACAATGTCCACTGATGTCACAAGAGACTCAGCATCTAAACTATAATGTCTAGTCTGCGTGTATATATAAACATGTGTGTGTGTATGTGTGTTTGGTTGTGAAGTTATTAGCCACTTTGCAGCATTAGGCAACGCCATGGCTAAACCATTTGATCTGTAATGTGTGTGTAGGATGGTTAGTGTGTGCGTAGTGTGTATTTGTGTGTGCTGGATGTGTAGTGTCTGTCTGTTTTTAAGGTGTGTGAGTGTGTGTAGGATGTGTAGTGTTTGTGTGTATGGTCTTTATATTTATTATCTCTGTATATGCTTAAATTGTAAACATGAAGCCATATTAAAAGAAGGGGAAATACCTTCTTCTAGGGGTCATAGTGCGACAATGTAAATTGTTAAAAGCGCTATACAAATAAAATTGAATTGAATAGTTTAGTACTGCATGAGACAGGCCAAAACCATGTCTAGGCAATGGGCTCATAAATGTTAAATATTGTTGGGAGCCATTTGAGCATCACAAAATCATGAAACTAAGAAAATTTACTCACAACCAGTTGTTCTTTCTACAAATGAAATGTTTTGAAACATTAGGACAAAAAGTCCTTTACAGTTTCACATCAGCTATCAAACATCACATCAGAATTAAACATTCACATCAGAATCAAATTAGCTGAAAATTAGTCACAAAATTTTGTAGATTTCTAAAAGTAGACAATTTCTGCTGCCAGTTGGTGGCGCTAGGACTGAGACTCACTGTAGCCATGTTATTGTGAGCAGGGTTCTTCTCTTAACATAAAACTGAGGTGTGATGTACATCTCTCAATTTAAACAGAAGTTATTAGCCACTTCCTGTTTCCTATTATTTACAGTAGGTTTAAGAGCTCGCCAAGGCTAATCCATTTAAGATATCAAATAAGCCTTCACAATGAGATTATATTGGCCCATGTTGGGTCAAAATCATATAATTCCCCTAAAAGAAGTACATCACATTCCAATGGGTGAGTTTTTCAAACAACACAAAATAACTGACTTCCTGTTCAGCAGATTTCATGACATGGGGTATGCAAGTTGTTCACCTCAATGACCTTTAAATGTCTACCAGGCCTTATGCGTATACAGTGAAACCACGGATTGCGAGTAACCTGGTTTGCGAGTGTTCCGCAAGACGAGCAAAGACTTTTAATAAATTTTGACTTGGAAAACGAGCAAGTCTTGGTTTACGAGTACTTAGTATCATGTATCACGCATGCACTTCTTGTTTTGACGCCGAGAGTCACATGATCACAACTGAGCCAATGGTTTTTCTCTCTCTTGCGCTGCGGAATTGTGGGTAATCATCTCCCCTGCTGGGTCTTAGTGCTTGTCTCTTACTGGTATAATCAACATCCATGCGCGCATGTACTGTTTACTAGAGCACTGTGACCATGTGTGTGCGTAAAACATTTTAAAACACTTTTATTTTGTGTTTGTAAGCGTTCGTGTACAGCGCGCATGTACTGATTCTTATAACATGTGTGCGCGCGTATAAAGCAAAAGCAAGTCTTAGAGGGTAAATATCCATTTTCTCCCTCCCTTTCTGTTTCAGCCTGTCCTTAGTCGTTGTGTGTGCGCACACGTAATTTGATACCGTGCCCCACACACACACTCGCCTTTACACCTCCCCATGGCTTCAAACACACATATAGACACACACTCTGCTCTACACATAAATTCTGCTCTGTCGCGATTCTTTTCAAGGTAAAGTGCAGGTTCATTTGTTTTTTTATTATTAAAAAGTGATTCTATTAGTATGTGCTCACGTGAGCATCATTAGCGATGTTCCTTGCTAATTTTTCAGATAAAACTACCCAATCTTTCCGTTAATGAGTGTGTATGCACGCACATTACACACACACATATACACACACACACACACACACACACACACACATACACACAGCGCCTGCGCGCATAAACGGAAACACTTATGTCAGTGTTCTTTATTTATTTATTTTTTTAAAGGTAAAGTGCAAGTTAATTTGTTTTATTTTTACTTTATACATTGTATGAATTAATTTTATGTATTTATATTTTTGGGCTGTGGAACAAATAATTTGAGTTTTCATTATTTCTTATGGGACAATTTGATTTGGTTTATGAGATTTTGGAATACAAGCCCGCTTCCGGGAACAAATTATGCTCGTAATCCAAGGTTCCACTGTATGTGCCCGTGAATATGAGCTATGCTGCTAAATTTTGACAACGTTCGAGGGGACACTATAAAGGCCCTGTGCCACGCCCAGGGTCCAGGCATTCTGGCCTTCCTCATAATCAGTTACAGTCTACACCAATAATATTTTGGAACCATAGGTCTTTCCACTCGTAAGATATGAGAAGATTAATTTCTTTCTATTTTGTCTTTAGTTAAATCCTCGCCATAGCAACACAATTCAAATTATTAGAAAATCCTTCATGGTTTCAAATCACCTATGTCTTCATCATTCTGACTGATTTTGAACCAAATCAGGTGAAAGTAAAGGACAAAATATTAGTGATTTCCAGAAGTATCACACTTCCTGCTGCCAGTTGGCAGCACTAGGACATAGACTCATGATTGCCATATAACGTGATCAGCTTTCTACTTTCTACATACCGGTGATCTACGTACCGGTGCCGTATTAGCACCGGTTTTCGGTACCCAACCCTAGTCTTCACATACTCAAAAACTCAGTCCGATCATGCACCATTGGGAGTGTGGCGCAGCCCTGGCAGTCGAACACGCCTGCCACAGCCCCCTAGTAGATCTTGCCGCATAGCTCCTACCCACTTGCAAATATACTTCTAAAACCTAGTCGACTTTTAGAACTCATTAAACTGAACAAGTTAATCCACAATAAGTGAGTTATTTTGAGTTGTTTGCAAAATTCACCTAATGGAATTTGAAATACTCCCCCTCGGGAATTAATACAATTGGCACCAAATCAGACAAATATGATCTCAACAAATTCCCTAAGCAAAATCTCGAAAGGATTTTTGATATCTCAAACGGGTCATCGTGATAATGCCTTAAACTTATGTCGAAAAATGATTAATAACTTTGTGTGGCACTATATTAAGTGACATGTTCAGTGACATCACATTGAGTGACATCATCATAGTGTGACGCTTTTATTTCAGCATCTGAGGCCTACTGAACTCACGGACACATCACAAATGTTAACACTCACACAAACATCTCACACACATGCAAAGACACAGACATGCATGCACCCACAAACACACTCATAACTCACACATACACACATTACAAATGTTAACACGCACCTCTCTCACGACGCACGCCCACACACACCTCTCTCATGATGCACACACACCTCTCTCACGACGCACACACACACGCACTAAGTCACATGTCTCACACACACATCATACACAAAATAACACACATCACTCATGTTAACACACAGACTCACATCCACACATTTACTCGTCACACACTGTCTGACACATCCACACGTCACACACCTCTCTCCCTCACTCTCACACACACTAACGCACCAAGAAATATTTAGGGCCCAAACTTACATTAGCCTTGTATAATGTGTGATGTGTGCAGGTTGTGCGGTGCAACCGGGCAGCGATGACTTTTTCGCGGTCTTAACACACTTGGATAACACACGGGTTGTGGTGGTGCCCCCGAGGTGGCGATGGTGCAGGGCGCTTGGGCCCGTCATCGTTTCAACTGTATTTAAAATATTAAAAGTATAAATCCTGCCACTTATTTGTTCCATCAATTAACTAAAGCAGCTGATTTTAATTAACACAACTCTTCACCCAGACCTGAACTAACTGGTGACGTCACCTGAACAGGTTCATGAACTAACTGGTGACGTGCACAGAACAGGTTCATGTTGGTAGCGATGGTACACTTTCATTATTAATTATTTAGGGCCAAGTAAAACATTGTTAAATTACACTATAGAAACGTTATGTCAAGAAAATCATTACTGCTTGTGACAAAATGCGCTGTAGAGGCGTTTTCACGTCCTTATGAATTTGTTCAAATCGTTAACGATATGGATCGCTACACTTGAAAAATTAACCGAACTGGGACCAACCGCAACAACTTCAGAGCCAATTTTAAATCAAGACACGTCAGGAGAGGTGAGTAGCAAATTCGACTCAATGAAAGAGGGGCCTTAGCTTAATTCAGCAGCAAAATTTAATTTATCATAATTAATTACAGCCCAATACTTACATTAATTTTCTCACTTAAGACCAAGTGCAGAATTTAAACCAACTTTTCAAAGTAAAAAAAAAAAAAAAAGTTTTTACTGATATTAATTTTTTACGTATCCGTCATCCGCCATAACCATTATTTCTAAACAAAACTTATATAATAAGTTAAGTCATTCCTACCAAACATTTAGACGGTATGACCTGTAGGATTAAAAGCAACCTTTTACCTAAATATAAAGTCTCAAAACTCAGGATGAGTGCGCGGGTTGAGTGGCTTCTAACACGGGTGATTTTAAAATGACTTGCGCTCACAGTGTTTTGTGCCGTATGCAACTGTATGTAACGAGTGGGTTTGAAACCAATTTGCTCACAAAGTTTGGAGAAAAAGGTCAAATGAAAAAGATCAGAATGCAAATGAAAAATATGTTATAATGCAACACCATAAAAATGCATTTCTGTTGCGCTACTCAGAGGCTTTGTTTATCGTTTATTTCTGAGGTTGATCACCGGTCATGGCCAATCAAACTGAAAAACAGCCAAGTCTGTTCACTGGCCAGCTGACCACTTCATCTCTATTATAAAAGTAATCAATGTTGGAGCCAGTGTGGCAATCCATGAATTGCCACACCAAAGAATTGCAATTCATAACTGAATCGACTTTTCCCCTCATGTCTCACACACACAAACACAGAGACTGCTGAGATGCGTTTAGTCGTTGTTCTTTTGGAAATTATCTGATGGTCCCACAAGTGCAAACCAGATACCAAATGCTGGTTTAGCCATGCTGGTTAAGTGCACCCTCAGTTTTGAAAGTCACCAACGTGCTACCTGCAAAAAAAAAACTGGCCAGAAGAGGTCTTTAACTTCAGACATGTGGCCCAAAAGCTATATCTCTGACATGGATACAAGGCTAAGCTCTTGTGCCGTGTTCAAAAGCATAGGAAATGGTGTGAACAAAAATGGCACCAAAATTTTGAATACTTAAATTTTTAACTCATCATTCCAAAGCATCTGATGTGATTTTTCCAAAAAAAATTAATAAATAAAATACTGCTACAGCAGGAGGCGGGTTGTTTGCCGAAGGACTGGAGGGCGGCACATTAATGGGTGTCTGTAGTGGAGCATGGTGGAGGTCCCTTTCAAATTTGGGGCTGTGTTGCTGCAAATGGAGATGGAGATAGAGGCTTCATGCAATAGCTATATTCTCCTAAGAAATGCGTCTTTTCGCACTTTACCTGTCGCTCACTCACTACATACACAGAGCTCAACTTTTTTTGGCATACTTACACATTTTAAAAGTAATAATAACATTTCTTCTACATAAATAATATATATATATATATTTATTTTTTTTTTTTTTTAAGAGAGCCCGTTCACTGTGTGAAACTCTTTCTGTATGCAACAATCAGCATGCTCTACTTAATCTTCTTATAGCAGCGAGCATCTGCTGAACTTACTAGCTCTAAGAACACCGCTCTCGTGGTAGCAGAATAAACAGGTATGACAGCGGCACCGCATGAGGAACTACTAGTTAATCAATCATGGATGGCATCATTCTATAGGACAACATTTTAAAAAGGTGATCAACTAGATTTGGGCAGCCATATAATTATATGTGTGGGAAACACTATATTGTTTGATATTAAAACCTTTTCCAATTTTGGTGCAATTTTATGACCTTGAGCCTTTAAAAAACGGTGTTATAACTTGAAAGTTTTACACCTTAGCTTGTATTGTAATGAGTATTTAAATGTACCCATTCCTTATAGCATTAGTTTCTTACTTAAAAACCTAGTTAAATTACATACTTAGCTTAAAATTAAACAAAAAGCTATATCTTTACTGACCAGCACATATCTCTACCATCCACCATTATTATTATTACAGTATTGTTTCTAAATAAATTTAGCAAATAATTCACTCCTACTATATGGGATGCCACTGTTGGAGTAGTTCACATGCAGCCTGTTTTAAGACTAATTAGCTCATGCCATGTTTTGAAACGTGTAAGCATGTTTAAGCAATTTTCTCACAGAGTTTGAAGAAAAGGGGGGGGGGGGGGAATCAGAGGCTTTTCAAACGCACATAACCTTTGATAAATGTTACATCATAAAAGCTGATTAAAAAAAAAAAGGAATAAACTAAAAAGAAGGCACAAATATTTGCAACACATGAACACTGGTAACCTGGAGCAGATGAGCAGCTGGAGAATTTTTCATCCACCTCAGTAAATATTACATACTTTGGTATGTACTTTATTTGTAAATGGCTGTGCGTCTATACACTGCAGTTTATGTGTGGTTATGTGTGTTATGGTATGCATGAATAAGTGCATAAATGTTTTTTTTTATTACATAAAATATATATCTTTATATCTTCCGACTTAAACACGGATAGTTGGATGGCACTGTACAACTTTAACCTAAAATACTCATCCGTTGAGTAATTTCTGATTAACCCATTTGCATCGCAATAATTTAACGTTACTTGAGAGACAAAACGATTATTAGCCCAATAACATTCGTTACTGAATATTACATGTCAATCGTGCGGCAGATAATCCAAAAAATATTTTCAACAACATCGTGCAGATCATTTTCATCTCAGCAGCATTTTCACCGTACATCGTTCGGACAATGTAATTACGTTAAGAACTTGGTGAATACCAAACCTACAAGTAGCTTTTGTTATATATAATTTATCAATCCCAATCTTATTGAATTTTACAACCCTAAATTAACTAGGCTCTGCCACCAACCAGTGTTGCTAACCACTCTTAAATCAAGTTATCAGGTATCGGTCGAAGACAGAAAAACATACCTCGTATCTATATGTAGATGAACAGACAACTGTTACACTCAGAAGTCCACAAATTCCTCCAATTAATTCGAAACGCTATAGTAAACGCCTTATTGGCTGCCCTATTATATATTACTAACACGGCCACGACACACAGCAATGGCTGACTTGCAATGGCCCTTTAGTATGCCGCTTCCTGTTTGTGTTACCAGTCAATCCTTCCGGCAAGTACATCGTTCTCAACTGTAGCCCTGGATGTTGGAAGAAATATAACGAAATGAAGAATTTATGTGGATTATAAAATTTGGCTTTATATTTACGTGGTAGTACACATGTGCTCCATCGGTCATTGTGTGAGTTTGCATTAAAAAACGATTTGATCGAAATGTGAGATAACATTAAAAGCATCAATTTAGAGTAAAAACGCATAAATAGCTATCGTTTTCTGAAATATTTTTTGCCTATTTATTAACAAAAAATTCATCCATCTACTCTTACCAAATTAATTTGATTTGTTTCCAGTACGCTTGAATATAGCTACCACCGGAAATGCCACGTGTATACTTACCGGCGTCACGGACTGATGGATAAATCTGCAACGACAGTAGGCTGTTGCTTTCAATTTGTGTTATTCCACAAAGTAGCCGTTCGTAAATATACAGCAATGAAGTAGGTTTGAAGTTGGACGTTGGATATTCGAGCTACGTCTTCCAGATTCCGATTTGTGGCGGACATGAGCTAACAAAATCCAGCGTCAGCACCTCGTCTACTGTGCGAATTAGGGACTGTCTGTAAATCACTGTCCGACTGAAATACGGATAATATTCATATTATAAATAAAGAAATTAATAAATAATACAAACAGATGATTTTCTATTTAATATTATCACTTTGCATATTTATTAATCATTTTTCATTAGAAATATGAATGCATTTATTTCAATAGCTTCCAGGTCATGTGACCTATTGCCTTAAAATCTATTCAACAATGTGTGGCCACCTTTTCTACAGAGGGCACAACCTTTTTTATTCAATATTATCACTTTGCATATTCATTAATATTTAATAATCAATACTTTCATATTTCATTTCAATAACTTCCAGGTCATGTAACATATTGCCTCAAAATCTATTCTAAAATGTATGTCCATCAGTCCTACAGAGAGCACAACATTGTTTATTTAATATTATCACTTTGCATATTTATTAATCATTTTTATATAATTTTTATTGATTATATTTAAATAACATCCAGGCCATGTGACCTGTCACACCTAAATCTGTTTTTAAATGTTTGACCACCTGTTATGCAAAGGGCACAAAGTTTTTTATTAAATATTATAACTTTTCATATTTAATAATATTTTTCATTAGAAATATGAATCGTTTTATTTCAATAACTTTTAAGTCATGTGACCTATTGCATCAATTTATATATGTAACAGTTTTTAGAATTATTAAATTATTTATTTTATATCAAAACCTTCAAAAAGCCCTGGATGCTGGAGAAAACCATCACACAACCATGTCACTCAATGTGATGTCACTCAATGTAATGTCACACAGAAAGTTATTAACCACTTTTCGGCATAGGTTTAATGCATCATCATGACATAGGCCCTGTTTTTGGCGATCGTTAAATCCTCTAGAAGGAGTATATCAAATTCCAAAATATCTAACATCCTGTCGAGTAGAGCCTATGACACGTAATGCAAAAGTTGTTTAGCCCAATGAGATCTAAATGTGTACAGGTTTTACATGTATACATGCAAGTGTGCATGAGCTATGCAGCAAGATCTAACAGCTGTTTCTAACCTGTCTCTAATGACTTTTAGAGTATGCTAGGAAAACCAAAAAGACCAGGGCCCGTATTCACAAAGCTTCTTAAGCCTAAAAGTTGCTCCTAGTGATGAAATTCTAAGAAAAAATCTTAGAATTATGACATTTTCTTAGAATTATCCCTTAAATTTAGGATTAAACCTTAGTAAAGATAAAAATGATTCACTAAACATCTTAGCCCTAAAAACAGCTCCTAAGGTAAAAATTGTTAAGAGTAGAGAGGAGGACTTTTAAGTGGCTTAAGAGTTTCTCTAGCAGAGGACAAAATGGCGGAAGGAAGAAATATTCTCCAAACACTGAAGTTAAAAGTAAATAATGCTCTTCTGTCCAATTTGGTTTTCTTGTTGTTTTACTTCCATCTCTCTTGGATTTTTGGCTACATGCAATCATGTAAATTGTAAAAGCTGAGACATTTTGCTCCCATAAGTCTAAAATGGATTACAAGTAATAAAATCAGTACAGTAAATAAATGTGAGAACTTAAATATCGTAACTACTGTGAAATTGGTTGCTTCAAAAGTCGACACATTTTCAACATTTAGCTGTTTAATTATCTTTAAGACATTTAGCCTATAAACTTTGCATAAAGTAGCCTGTACTCATGATTATACAATTTCTTCATATACAAAAATTATGATTTCACTATTGGTTCTATTATCATGTATTAGGGCTGCAACAACTAATCGATAAAATCGATAATTATCAATAATGAAATTCGTTGTCAATGAATGCCGTTATAGATTAGTTGGACTGCTACCGTTACTGAGGAGCGCGACCACAAGATGCACAAATACAAAAAAATACGCACAGATACACAGCCATTCGTGCAATGGAGGTCTGCAGGAAAAACCGGCGCCTATGGCGTTATATTCCTGCCACAATTCTGAGCGTGTGGTTTGATATTTTGAGAGCAGACAAAGCACTCCACTGCGTGCTCAACAGCTCGATTCTGCGCGTGCAATGTCTCCAGTGATATCTGCAATTATTGTTAAAATGCTGTCTTTTGCATACTCAAATGCTGTTATTTTTTTTAAAAAGGGGCAAGTCAGCATAAGTGTGTTCGTTCAAAAAAGAAATCCCCCATGCACTCCTCAACAAGCAGCCACTATAACAGATGCCATCCAATATAATAAGAGTACAACAATTGTTTAGCTTTTTTATTTATTTATATTTTGGATATTTAGAGGAGTTTTACTGTTCAAAAACAAACTTTGTATTTAATTTAAGGTTTAAAATGTCAAAATGAAAGATCATTAAACTCTATATGTGGCTTTTGCATTTTTAAAGTTTAGTTTTATACATAACTAATACCCTGATTTATGGTGTATATAGTTATAAGCAAAACATCAAATTAAGGAAGCATTTAGTTTTTTATCCGATTAATCGATTAATCGAAAAAAATTATCGCCCAACTAATCGATTATCAAAATAATCGTTTGTTGCAGCCCTATCATGTATTCTGTTTTCACAAAGAGCTCTTTTCAAAACCTTTACAGAGGTCAGAGGTTATTTTTTATTAACCAATCACAGTCCTTGAATTTCTGCATCATCCCTAGCAACGGGGTCGACCACGCCCCCTCAATAAGATAAAGATTTTTCTACTTTCCTTACTCAGAGTTGATCTAAAAAGTTTCTTAAATCACTTTTAGTCTAGGACTCCCAGCTAGGACATTTTAAGATAGGAGCTCTCTGAGAGAATTCTAAGAAGCTTTGTGAATACGGCCTCCTGTTGAGTTGAGCCCAGTACATGCAGCACGAAAGTTGTTTGGCTCAGTGAGCTCTAAATGTGTACCGAATTTCGGGTGCCTACGTAAAAGTGTGTATAAGCTATGCAACAAATTCTCGTGTGCAGGTCCCTGAGGGCCCCAGATTCCAACCTGTTTGCCAAGTTTCATGAGTTTTTGAGCACGTTAAGACCCCCAAAAAATCCAAAAGGCTGGAAAAAAAACAATAAATATAGTTACAAGCAACGATGACGGGCCCAAGCACCCTGCACCATCGCTACCCCGGGTGCACTGCACAACCTGTGTGTGATTTGAGTGTGTCAAGACTACGAAAAAGCCATCGCCACCTGGTTGCACCGCTCAACCTACACACATCACACGCTAAGGGCTGATGGCAGTTTGGCCCCCAAATGTTTGTTGAGTGCATTAGTGTGTGTGTGTGTGAGTCTGTGTGGTAACATTAGTTATGTGTGTGATCACATTGGCCCGGTTTGGTGGCGATCATATAAATTACCTAGGAGGAGTATATCAAAATCCATCGGGTGTGTTTTTGCAAATGACCCAAAATAACTGGCCTCCTGTTGAGTTGAGCCCTGGACATGCAGTGCGAAAATTGGCTCAGTGAGCTCTAAATGTGTACAGAGTTTTGTGTGCCTACATGAAAGTATGTATGAACTATCCAGCTAAATCTCGTGTGGGGGCCCCTGGGGACCCCGGACCACGCGACTCGGAGGCATCCGAATGGCAGCAGATTCCAACCTGTCTGTCAAGTTTCATAAATTTTTGAGCATGTTAAGACCCCCTAAAAGTCCTAAAGGGTGGGAAAAAAATAATCCTTAGGAAAACAAGAGGGTCCTGCGCACCTTATAGTGCTTGGGCCCTAAAGAACAAGAAGGCCCTCACACACTGTAACATAATAGGGCTGATGTTCATAGTGCTTGGGCCCTAAAAAAAATCCTTAGAAGAACAAGAGGGCACTTCACACACTATGACGACATAGGGCTGATGTTCATAGTGCTTGGGCCCTAGTAATAATCTTTAGACAAACAAGAGGGCTCTTTACACACTGTAGCGTAATAGGGTTGATGTCATAGTGCTTGGGCCCTAATCATCTCTACATGGGTGTACACATTGGGACACCCTGACTTAAGTTAAGCCTTTATTTGTCACATGCATTACTGCGCACTAAAATGTTTTCTTCGCATATCAGAGTGCAGGGTCAGCCATGATACAGCACCCCTGGAGTAGATAGGGTTCAGGGCCTAGCTCAAGCGCTCAACAAAGGCAACCTGGTGGAGCTGACGCTTGATACGCCAACCGATCAGTACCTCAGTTTTGTATGTCTGCAAGTTCCATTATATAGATGAACCAGCCCTGCTTGCTACTGAAGAAGTTGTGCAAGTAGTAATTGACTACATGTCATTTGCTATAGACTGGGGACATCACTATGAAAAGGTTCATAACTGCTACTGAAAAAAGAAGGCAGAAAGAATATGAAAGGGCTCATGAACATAGTGTATGCCAGGCCAGCCAAAACATAGGGTGGTCCAAATGACTGCATCCATAATAATTATTCCTTATTTGAAGTGTTATACACGTGGTTTACGAGTGTTCCGCAAACCGAGCAAAGATTTTTAATAAATTTTTAATCGGAAACCGAGCAAGTATTACTTTACGAGCGCCGAGTATCATGTATCACGCATGCGACTCTTATTTTGACACTGAGCGGCAAGTGATCACAACTGAGCCAATGATTTTTCTCTCTTTTGCGCTGTGGGAATTATGGGTAATCATCTCCCCTGCTGCGTCTTAGTGCTCGTCCCTCCCTCTCTCTTTTGTGTGCACACGCGTAATTTGACACTGTGCCCCACACACACCGATACACACACACACACACATGTGTGTGTGTGTGTGTGTGTCGCTTTATTTACACAGAAAACTCAGCTCTGTCGCAATTCTTTTCAAAGGTAAGGTGCTGGTTCATTTGTTATTTTAAATTTTTTACTTTACAGTAGTGATTCCATTAGTATGCACTCACGCGAGTATCATTGGAGAGATTTTTTTTTTTCCCCGTTAAAACAGTGTTTGCATTGTGTATCTTAGTTGTGAAATTTGAAAAGCGAGGTGTGGGGAGGGAGGAGGTTTTTACTGTTTAAGACGAGGCGATGGGCTAATTCCACACACACACACACACATACAAATACACGGTGCCTGCGCACACAAATGGAAACACTTATCTGCCTGGATTTATTTTTACTTTTTTTAAATGTTAAGTGAAGGTTAATTTGTTTTATTTTTACTTTATTTATTGTATCAATAATTTTTATGTATTTATTGTTTTGGGCTGTAGAACAAATAATTTGAGTTTTTATTATATCTTATGGGAAAATTCTATTTGGCTTACGAGTGTTTTTGGAATACGAGCCCTCTTCCGGAACGAATTATGCTCGTAATCCAAGCTTCCACTGTATATAAATCTACATATATCTACAGTATGTTTCGTTTATTTCATACTCAAAATGGCTTTTATTTCAGACCCAAGATGAATGACATTGTAAATTCAAGGGTACCTTTTTTGACCTATTTTATTAGAAATAAAATCATTGATATTGCAAGGAATTAATTGAAATAAAATAATCAATATTTTAAACAAAAATAAATAAAAGTAACAAAAAAGGTTGTGCCCTCTGCAGGACAGATGGACACACATTCTAGAATGGATTTTAAGCCAATAGGTCACATGACCTGGAAGTTATTGAAATAAAATCATAACATTTTCTATTCAAAATATTAATAAATATGCAAAGTAATAATATTGAATAAGAAAAGGTTGTGCCCTCTGCAGGACAGATGGACACATATTTTAGAATAGATTTTGAGGCAATAGGTCACATGACCTGGAAGTTATTGAAATAAAATCATAATAAATTCTATTAAAAATATTAATAAATATGCAGAGTGATAATATTAAATAAACAAAGGTTGTGTCTTCTGCAGGACAGGTGGACACACATTTTAGAATAGATTTTGAGGCAATAGGTCACATGACCTAGAAATTATTGAAATAAAATATAGAATTATTACATATTAATTATTAATAAATATGCAGAGTGATAATATTAAATAAACAAAGGTTGTGTCTTCTGCAGGACAGGTGGACACACATTTTAGAATAGATTTTGAGGCAATAGGTCACATGACCTAGAAATTATTGAAATAAAATATAGAATTATTACATATTAATTATTAATAAATATGCAGAGTGATAATATTAAATAAACAAAGGTTGTGTCTTCTGCAGGACAGGTGGACACACATTTTAGAATAGATTTTGAGGCAATAGGTCACATGACCTAGAAATTATTGAAATAAAATATAGAATTATTACATATTAATTATTAATAAATATGCAGAGTGATAATATTAAATAAACAAAGGTTGTGTCTTCTGCAGGACAGGTGGACACACATTTTAGAATAGATTTTGAGGCAATAGGTCACATGACCTAGAAATTATTGAAATAAAATATAGAATTATTACATATTAATTATTAATAAATATGCAGAGTGATAATATTAAATAAACAAAGGTTGTGTCTTCTGCAGGACAGGTGGACACACATTTTAGAATAGATTTTGAGGCAATAGGTCACATGACCTAGAAATTATTGAAATAAAATATAGAATTATTACATATTAATTATTAATAAATATGCAGAGTGATAATATTAAATAAACAAAGGTTGTGTCTTCTGCAGGACAGGTGGACACACATTTTAGAATAGATTTTGAGGCAATAGGTCACATGACCTAGAAATTATTGAAATAAAATATAGAATTATTACATATTAATTATTAATAAATATGCAGAGTGATAATATTAAATAAACAAAGGTTGTGTCTTCTGCAGGACAGGTGGACACACATTTTAGAATAGATTTTGAGGCAATAGGTCACATGACCTAGAAATTATTGAAATAAAATATAGAATTATTACATATTAATTATTAATAAATATGCAACATGATAATATTGAATAAAAAAATTTTGTGCCCTCTGTAGGACAGATGGACACACATTTTTTAATAGATTTTGAGCCAATAGTTCACATGACCTGGAAGTTATTGAAATAAAATCATAACATTTTCTATTAAAAATATTAATAAATATGCAAAGTGATAATATTGATTAAAAATAGGTTGTGCCCTCTGCAGGACAGATGGACACACATTTTAGAATAGATTTTGAGGCAATAGGTCACATGACCTGGAAGTTATTGAAATAAAATCCTTCAATTTTCTATTTAAAATGTTAATAAATATGCAAAGTGATAATATGCAAAGTCATTATACACCACCATGCATCACATTGGCACTAACAGTAACAACATTCATTTATTTATTTAAAATATGAATGTTTATAATCTTAATATTATCTGTATTTCAGTAGGACAATAATTTGCAGACGGTTCCTAACTTGCGGAGAAGGCGAGGTGCTTTCGCCGGACTCTGTTAGTGAATCTCCACTACAAATCAGTATCTGGAAGCCAGAGCTCGAATATCCAACGTTCAACTTCAAACCAACTCCACCACGGTTAATTTTATTTAGGAAAAGGGGGAAGGAAAGGATTAAAGGAGGGAGGAACTTCAAAGGGAAGCAAACATATGCTTGTGCATATCTGGTGGGCAGTGCCACACTGGCATGCGGGCATAGGCTGGTGAGCGGTGGCGGCGGGCAGAGTTGCGCGGTGATCAAAGGGCAGAATACCATTCACGACTTTGAAGTCCCTGAAGTCTACTTATGTGATATTCTTCAAGTTTTTAAAGCATTTGTTTTATTTTAAATGTATGATTTTTCATAGTCAATTAATGTCACATCTATACCGGTACATATTCCTCATGAATGAGCACTAGAATATTAAAATAAAGTAACTATTTTAGGTTCTGTGAAGAGGCATCCCATCATTATTTGGGTATAGTCGATTGATTCTTCTGGTTGTGCATTTTAATTCAAAGAAATCCTAAAAAATATACTGTCACTTCCATAGCACGTTTATTTCACCTTTTGTAAAAATATAAAACTAGTGCAAATTTTACATCCATAAAGCATAATGTCATATCCATAATGCTTGAATTGACGAAGACAAAATAATGTTTACCTTTTTATTGTGAATACAGTATTGTAATAAACCATATTTTCTAATTTTTTAACTGTTAAATTTAAGGTCTTACTCTGTAAAACTAATTACAGTTTTTCACTGTAAATTCTATGGTCATTGCAAGTTTTGTGAAATATGGCTTTATCCTGTAGCATTCATACAGTATTTTACTGCTAAATGTACAGACATTTTTACAGTGCACATTAATATTACAATAACTTCAGAAAATAAACATTTACCGTAAAACAGCAAATAATAATAACTGATAATAACTTCTGCGAATAATAATATAATATTAATAAAAATAAATTAATAATAATAATAATAATATTAATAATAATAACAATAATAGTAATAGTAATAATAATAATAAAGTAACCTAGTTAGAATAAAAGCTACTGCAGTACAGTATAGGACTGCAAGACTTCAGTGCAGGGTAACTGCAGTTACTGCAGTTAATTACATTGATGTATGGCTATTTTAGTAATTAACTGTTCAATAACTACAAAGCTACAGAAGCATATTTCAATACAAATGCATCCAACTGAATCATCTTGCATTGTACTGCATTGTACTTAACAAACAAACTGTAAAACTGCAGTTTTTGTCCCAGAAACTGTAGCTATTTTTGTAAGGTATAGGCAAAATGACGGACTAAAAGATGACTTATACAAGTGTTTTATATAATGTACTATATTGGACTGCCTTTTGCTTTTGTGGCCATGGCATTTAATACAGCTTTTTCATTGTCACAACATTTATTTCATAGAGTAACATTAATTTAATTAATTTATTTAATTTTAATTAATTCTGTTTCTTATTTGTGTAATTTTTTCCCACATGTTAGTGGTTTATCTTTCACATGGATGTTGCTATAAATAAATACAGCTGGATAAAATAAAAACTGTGTCTCTCTTCATTATAGAATAGGATGGAGAAGTAAGGCTATAAATTCTGTTCTCTCTGTTGCGGTCAGGAAAGCACTTCCGCTCCCTGAAGGCCAACACAGAAAGACTGAGGAGGAGCTTCTTCCCGCAGACTATAAGGAATCTCAGTCACAACACCACATAAGACAACACTCTGAGCTGCTCTCCTAATACCCACCACATTGCTCATATGCACACTTGCACATTTTGCACACCACTGAACTGCAAACTTTGAACTAGGACACACACATTACACACATTCACACATTACACATGGCACATTTGCACACCAGTGTACTGTGAATTTTGAACTGTAACCTTGAACAATATTCTACACATGCACACATTATCTTGCCCATAACTGGACATGGTTCTACACTACACTACACTACACTACACTACATTACATTTCAACCCTTCTATATTTAATTTTATTATATGTTATATTTTATTATATATTTTTTACATTTCTATTTTTTATCTTACTATTTTATTCCAGTATTTTATTTTCATATTTTATTGCTTGTACATTATGTAAATTTTAAAGTCCTTTACATCTAAAGATTATTTACATATTTTTCTTATATTTCTAATTCATAATTTCTCTTATTTCTCTTATTTCACACTGAAACTTTCCTTTTGAATCTTGAGGTCATCAGCAGTCGTATAAGCATTTCACTTCATATCATACTGTGTATGACTGTGTATGTGATCAATAAAATTTAAATTAGAATTTTATAAGCCAGTCACCACAAATATATACTGTATATACTTTAAAACAAAGGAAATACTGCACTATAACATAATTATACAAATGTTTATGGTTATAAAAACCCAATATCCAATTCATAATTTTGTTTGTCTTATAACTTTGTTTGGCTTAGAAACAGGTATGGTAAAATTACTGTCAGGCTTGGTAGACTGTTACTTTATCATGGAAACCTAACACACACTCAGGTTTTTTATATTTTTGCCATGTGTCTGGCTGACATGTTTTTTGGTGGCAAATGTAAGTAAAACAATTTGATTGCACATTTTGTCCTAGTAAAAAAAAATTCAAACATTTTAAAATTCAAAAAGTTGCACACTCTTATTTTATTTGACTTTTTGCGATTTGCTTTTGATGAGCTTAAACAACGTCACAACATTTATTTACAGAATCTCATTAAATTCTCTCCAAGATCTTGTATTGACGATGGGACAGTCGGACCGCTGCCTAAAGCTTTTCCAGCACATCCCACAGATTTTCAATGGGGTTACAGTTTGGACTTCTCTGTTCATTTTCTATGTGTGAAAATGATGTCTCATGCTCCCTGAATCATTCTTTCACAATTTGACCCAAAGAATCCAGACATCATCATCCTGGCCTGTGACCTTTTTCCAGTACACCACAGTCCATTCTTTATGTTCCCTTGCAAACTGAAGCCTTTGTTTCAGTTAGCCTCACTTATAAGTGTTTTTGAAGGGTACGCCGCTATTTAGTCTATATGTGCTGAGTTGTTCATGTGGAAATGCACGTACATTCACTATTTAACAAACTGTAGGTATGAGTTCTACAGTTTCCCACTTATTTAAAGAGTACATGCTTTCTAAAGTTATATATGACATATTTTATTTTTAACAACTTGAAATGCCATGTTAATACAAGAACACAGATGAGTGTTTCAAGAAAACAAATTTCTCAACACCGCAGACTACTCAACTTTTACCCATATCCTGGTTCCTGCCAAAAGACCACAGTTGTTAACAAATGTATTGTTATTGCTTGTTTGATGTTTTTCCTTCTTTTTGACTATATACTACATATTAAAGTAAACAATCGTATGTGGTCACATATTTTATTATAAAAGAAAAAAGCCCATAAAAAAAGATTGTGACACCTTGTGAGAAAGAGCACAGCTGAGCTTTTCATGAAAAAAAATCCCCAAATCACAGAGGGCTGTAACTTCACCAGTTAATGCCTAAAGAGCACCACTGTTAAAGCCAGATCATACCAGTTTATTATATGCTGGAAGAGAACAGTTGATAATGCAGATTGGAATTTAATGACAAATTCCAGTGTTACTGTATCTTTTACTAGATTTTGTTCATGTGGAATTTAATTGCACACTCATGAAAATGTAAAAAATATATTTAACACCATCTGTAAATTTTGTAATTAACCAAAAAAAAAAAATTGCTTTACTGTGAAGTGTGCAGAATAAACGTAGAGTATGAGATGACGTTTATTAAGTAGATTTCAATTGCACACACACACACAAGCATGGGCAATTTTTAAGTATGTTAAATACCTGTTGGATATTTAGATGAACTAATGATTTTTTACAATGTTGATTTTTTTTTATGATATAAGGGTGTTTTCCATTTAAATTTCTAATTAGCATATTTTCTCTTCCCGTGGGCTGATTGCAATGAAACAAAGCATATCTACACTGATGAAACCTTACCACCAGCACTGGTCTTGCTAGTTAGTGCTGGTCTGGTGCTAGTTAAGCTGGTGAACCAGCATAACTGATGGAAGACTAGCATGCCTGCTGAAAAATCCAGCATAGGCCAGCATGATTTATATGCTGGGCCACCAGCAAGGTTTTGGTAGTTAAAATTGGTTACCATTTTAGCTCATTATCTTGTTTTTTTAATAGCTAGTACTGAAAATAATGTGTGATGTAAATACATGGACCGTGTAGTGTTATCTTTAAATGGATTTACATACAAGAGGCAAAAATAATCCATTTACCAAAAACATGTAAATACAATATTTTACATTTATTAAATATCTGTGGGTTGTCTAAAAACACAACACAAACCTTTTATGTAAATGCACTTTTTAAAAAAAGTAATCAATGGAAATCACTTAAAACTAAAAAAAAAAAAAAAAACAGCATAGACCATCATAGCTGGTCACCAGCTTTACCAGTAATTATATTAGCAGGGTTACCAGCATACCAGCACCAGCACCAGCACCATGGGGTCAGCTGTTTTGGCAGTGGGACCACTTGCATTTTTTATGGTAACCGTCATATATCTATACATATATATCTATAGAAAGCTTAAAGTTAGATTAAGTTAAGTTAAGTAAGTTAAGTCAGCCTTTATTGGTCACACATACATTACTGCAAAGTGAAAATCTTTATTCTTCACATATCCCAGCTTCTTAGTAGACCGGGGTCAGAGCGCAGGGTCAGCTATTTTTACGGCACCCCTGGAGCAGACAGGGTTAAGGGCTTGCTCAAGGGCCCAACAGCAGCAACCTGGCGGAGTTGGGACTCAAACCGCCAATCTTCCGATCCGTAACTCAGAGCCTTAACACACTGAGCCACCAAAGTGTCTACTTTTAAAAGTTACCGATCGGAAGATTGGCGGTTAATCTAAAATAAATGTTCCCAGTTTATGTAATCCATATGAATCTAAGGAGAGATATAGACTATTCACTATATTCACAGATATAGACACTTCATTCACTGATAATGACCTGCGACAGGACAAGCCCACACGCTGTTCACAGGGAAACAGTCAGGGCTGTTTCAGGGCTGGAGTCAGCCCTGACTGTTTCCCTGTGAACAGCGTGTGGGCTTGTCCCCGTGAGGCTCGGGAGCGGAGGTTGGAGCCTCCCCGTGAGGCTCGGAAGCGGAGGTTGGAGCCTCCCCGTGAGGCTCGGGAGCGGAGATTGGAGCCTCCCCGTGAGGCTCGGGAGCGGAGGTTGGAGCCTCCCGTGAGGCTCGGGAACGGAGGTTGGAGCCTCCCCGTAAGCAGATATTTTCCTGTGCATGTGGAAGATGTTAGGCACTGTACAGGTTTCTGAAGCTCTACAGAATGTTCTGGACAGTGGGAGGCGTTTAGATTTACCCGAGAACAACACTGAGACTCCAACAGAGAATGAAGGAGGACAATACAGCAGCACAAGCTGTTACCATGGGTAAGTTATTAAATCTTATATAATCCTTATTCTGATAATATAAAAGTAATATTTATTTATTTTCCCTCATTTTCTCACAAGCTTTTGCCAATTTATGTGAAACATTATCATTTAATGTCACTTACATGGTTTGGTTAGCATGTAGATAAAACATGGCTGTATTGTATGGCTGGATAAATACACTTTTGCTGGCTTTTACCACTGAGTGCCACTATAGACCGACGCCTCAGGCCTTAGGATTAATGAGCCGCAGCTCCTTTAGAGCTGTACGTAGTAGCGGAAAAAAATAAAGTGTAACATTGTAGTTAAACAAATTCATAATCACAGTTTTAAAATTTCAGTACAAATGTAGAATTGAAATTAAATTAAATCTTATTAGGATCGAATTTAAGCAAAGTAAACGTTAACACAGTGAGCCTTTAGATTTTATGTGTAATTAGAAAAGCTTTCTTTCTTTCAAAAAAGGGTTTTGTGTCATCTTATATTTTGTGTTCTTTAAATTTGTAGTAGATAAAACTGCTTTTAAATAAACGAATGGAAAACAATTTTAGACGATGTAATTCGTATGAAAAGGGAATTATAGGCGCATCCGAGAGAGAGAGAGAGAGAGAGAGAGAGCAAGAGAGTGTGTGTGCGCGCTCAGTTTAAGTTTATTAGTGCACGAAGCACAAACTCTCCTTCTCTCTAAAAAATTCTTAGTGACGACAATAAGCCCCGAGAGGATAAAAGTTTTTAAAAGTTTTTTGTTTTATTTTCCAGAGCCCTGTCTGTTCTCACGTAGATGGCAGAGCTCTGTTTATTTTGTGTTTTCAGTTTTCTTTTTTGTCCTTTTACGTTTCTTAATTAATAATCCCATGCTATCTCCAAACAGGAAGGTCTTCCCGTGCGTATCATATGCACTCTCACGAAGGCCTATTTAGTTGACACCCTCTAAAGTAGCCACGTAACACATTGCCATTTTTATTAACTGAAATAAATGAAAATGAATGAACAAAAAATTCAAACCTTGTCAGAACATGCTCCTGCGTCATCAGATGTTGTTGTCATTTAGCCCCGCTTGTGTTTTGCGTTATTATAAGAATGAAATGCAGTAGACTGTTATGATCGTCATAATTTTCTTTAATAAATAATGATCCTGTTGCGCTGTACCACCTCTGGCAAAACCTTATGAAGTACACGTTAAACATTAAACAAAATTACAATCACAGTACAAAAATAATAGTAATAAATATAGGCGTTTCTTGTTTGCATCGAATTTAAGCAAAGTAAATGTATACCTTTATATCTAGCCTTTAGATTCAATAATGTGTAACACTAGAAAGCAACTAAAAATTATTGAAAGCAAACAGGGTGCGCGTTGCTTTTGGTGAACTTGAGCGCATCAGAAAATGAACCGAAACGTCTTGCGTTACTTAGCTGTAACCCTGTTCCCTGATAAAGCGGGAACGAGATGCTGCGTGAAAACACTATGGGAACATCTTTTTGTTCTCCAGTTGTGAAGCCTGTGCATGTCAAAACCGCCGAATACTTCGGCTTATAACCTCTGCCAGGCATGACATCACCGAATAAGGTGCACCTGCAGGTTATAAATAGGAGTGAACCGGAAACATCCTCAGGTCAATTTTGTCTGAAGGACGTCCAGGCACGCCAGCAGTGCAGCATCGAAATGCAGCATCTCGTTCCCGCTTTATCAGGGAACAGGGTTACAGCTAAGTAACCCGAGACATTCCCTTTCAAAAGCTATACTCGATGCTGCGTGGAAGCGCTATGGGACGAGAATACCAACGCCACCGCACTGCAAGTGTCTGGAGCCACAGGTTGTGAAGCGTGCGCGCACAATAGCCAAGAAGGTCTCAGACATAGCTCTGGGATGCTGACTCAAGGATCCGCGAACCCGGAGTAGCATTGACATCCAGACTATAAAATCTAACAAACGTGTGTGGAGAGGACCAGTCCGCCACATCACACACCTCTGCTGCAAGGGGGACGCCTCTTGCCAAGGCAATTGATGAGGCAATCCCCTTGGTTGAATGAGCCCTGATTCCCAGAGGCAAAGTGTGACCACGCGCCTCATAGGCTAGGGCAATAGCATCTCTCACCCAGTGTGACAGAGTCTGTCTAGTGGCGGCCGTCCCATGAAGGGACCGTCACTCTAGTGGGCGGCTTCAACCGTTTAGCTCCATGAATAAAACGGGCAACTAAATGGTGCTTCCCCATAGAAACCAATTTTCAAATACACTCAATTTGAGGGCATAAGTTCTTCTAGTGGAAAATGGTTTCAATTACGCTGGCTGGAAGACCAGGACGTCGTTGATAAATTGTTGGAAGGCTGCGGGGCATTGGAGAGTCTGAAATGGATGACCAAACTTTCATAATGTCCTGTTGGGGTGATGAAGGCCGTCTTCCACTACGATGAGGAGGGAGGTGAGTGGCCCGTCTTTTGCAGAACACTTCAGCCAGGTCCCGGTAGGTGGCGGGGATGGCATTGGAGTTGACTTTGGGGGCCACGTCCCAGCTGAGGCCTATAGGCAAAGTTTGGTGCAGGTTGGGCCCCATTGTAGAATCTGATGCTGTGTCCATGAGATGAGCGGGTCATGTTGCCCGAGCCAAGGGTGTCCGAGGTGTCCGAGGATGATGGGAGGAGATAAAATGGGGATGAGGTGAAACCAGATCTGCTCCTGGTGTGGGTCGATGATTAAGGTGACTGGTTGAGTCTGGGTCGTGAAGGGTACTGGAGGAAAGGGACCGACCATTGACAGATGTAATGATGATGTGACGCTGACCCACAATATGCACAGATCCCCCCTCTGAAACGTCGTTCTCGCTCTGCAGCGGTCAAGGAGGCGCATCCTAATTGCATGGGTTCCCTGGCTCCGGTGTCAACCACGGCAGGAGTGGGCTGTATCTGAATCTGTAGCTGTATCTGAATCGGAACAAAGAATCCCGTGGCCCACTCAGCTGCCTGCCCTGACAGCAACGAGATGAGAAGGGCAATGCGCAACCGGTCTGTGGAGTACCTGGTGAAGTTAAACTCAAACACCAGATCCAGTGCGGTTAGGAAAACACTACACTTCCCATGTGTGCTGTCCCATTTATCCAGTAGAGCTAAATACACATCGGAGGGGGGAGGGGGTGGCAACGCAACAACCACTGTGACGGGCGGCGGCCTAGCCAACTGAGAAGCCGCCTCACAGAGCGCCGCATTCTCCTGCTGCAGCTCCGCAACCTCTTGGTCTCCGTCTTGGACGCTAGTGTGGAGAGCCGTGACCTCACCATGCAGCTGCTCAATCAGCTCGGCATGTTCGTTCACCACATCACAGAGGTGAGCGTTGTCGGCTGGGTTTACTGCTGGCTCGGTCATTCTGTCACAAAGCAACCGGAGGCGGATCAGAAGACTAGCAGTTAGCCCGTGTAGCATGGATGGTAAACCCAAATGCAGAAGTAGTGCGAGCAGACAGGATAACCACACAATTTGTTATTAGAACTCTCTCACGCAGAGAGCAAGTGTTTACACAATTAAACCTGCGTTCTAACAATACACACTCAATTAGGAATATAACCCAAAATGGTGAGTACTCACGACATCAATGAGATAGCGTCGGAGACGCCATGGGTAGACTCAATGACTGAGCGATGGGCAGCGCCATTTTGCTTCTTTTTATGCTTCCTGAATCGCGACCGTACTACTTCCGGGTCCTAGTGCCTGTCACAATCAGTGTGACAGATTGGCCCATATCCTTTTCCCAAACCAATCTTAGAGTATTCAAAGGTGAATAGGTTTCTAATAAAAGGGAGCCATACAGGTAGGAAATCTGACACTTCAACGCCCCTGGAAGAAGGAGACGATTTTCAATATCAGTCTTTTGCCCAGTCTCATTTCAGATTGAATAAAATGATGTAGCTGGAGAAATTTGAAAAAAATCTGTTCTGGAAAATTGATAATCCTTTCTAAGTATCCCGAACGATTTGACAACAGTATCTGTAAATAAACTGGCTAAATTAAAAATACCTTTCAATACCCAGGTCCGAAGGCCAATACTAGCTAACAAAGCAGGGAAGTCAGGGTTCAAAATTACTGGGAATTGCATGGTTAAATTCCTGGGGAGGTGGAGATATTTTCTGACATCTTCCCAAAATGGTAGTTAATAACAAAACATTTTCAACTACCGACCGGATATTCTTAAAATTATTAATAAATGGAAGAGATGTTAATGTTCTTGAGGCACATGCAAATAATTCCATACTGACCCACAAGGAGCCTGTATCACTTGGAAACCATCTAAGCATTTGTTTGATCTGAGCAGCCTAATAGTAAATCTGTATGTTGGGCAAAGATCTGCCTCCACACTCCTTTGGCTTGAGAAGAGAAGTGATTTTAATCCTGGGTTTTTTATTATTCCATATAAACTTACTGATAGCTGTATTCAGACTCTTAAAAAAGTTAGGGGTCAAATAACAGGGTATGCACTGAAATAAATAAAGTAAACGGGGGATAATTTTAATTGTGTTAATTCTTCCAAAAAAAAAAGAAAAGAATTTGGCCACCTATTCATATCCTGCTTAAGTTTTGTCGTTAAGGGTGAATAATTCTTGAAGAACAAATCCTTTAATTCAGGGGTTATGTGTATGCCCAAATAAAGAAACCCAGAGTCAGTGATGTGAAAAGGATACTGTAAATTAACAACAGAATTGATGATTGTTGCTACCTCAGGTAAAGAAGGAGGTCATCTGCATATAATGATACGCGGCGTTCCATCCCACCTGCCTCCACACCCCAGACGCCCCTATGCATGCGAATACTTTCTGCCAAGGGTTCGATGAACAAGGCAAACTGGAGTGGAGACAGGGGCCTCTATGAATTGAAAATTGACCTGATAATAAAACATTAGTGTTAACCGCAGTTGTTGAATCAGAGTAAAGAAGTTTGACTAGTCTGGCGTAGTTAGAGCCCAAATTGAATTTGTCCAATATTTGAAACAAAAACCTCCACTCGACCCTGTTACGGTCTGGCTGTGACTACAGGCCAGACCGGCAGATGTTGTTGCAGTGAGCATGTTTGAGCAGGCATAAATGCAGAGGGGGTTTTTAATCAGAAAAAAACTGATAAACAAACAAAGAAACTAAACCAACACTCAAACTGTTAGCTAGGGTTCAGGGCAAACACAAGGGCTCTTTTAGCGAACATGGGGCTCTTGACAAACACAGGAGTCTTAAAGCACACAAACAATAAGAGCTTACACCAGGTTAGAGCCAGACCACAAAGACTAAGTGCAGACACAGGAGCTAAGGAGCTGACACAGGAGCTAAGGAGCTGACACAGGAGCTAAGGAGCTGACACAGGAGCTAAGGAGCTGACACAGGAGCTAGAGAGGAGGAAACATGGAGCTGGAGCTAACTAAAGACACAAAAGGGGCAGAGACAAGACAGGACAAGATGGGAACTAGAGATGGAGACAGGACAAGACATGGGGCAGAACACAGCCTAGAGACAGGACCAGGGACACAGAGTAGAGATGAGACTAGAGACAGGAATAGACTGGATGGGTTAGTTGGGTTAGTAGCTACATGGAATATGGATGCAGGGATTGATGACCTAACCAGGTTAGTATCTAAGGGAGTTAGTGGCTAATCAGGTTAGTACCAACCTACGAGGGGACCGGAACACAAGAGGCAGGGCACACATGAGGCTATACCAAACTAGCGGCTAACCTACTAACGACCAGAACCACTAGCAGTCAATCCCACTAGAGGCTAGCCTACTGGAGGCTAACCCTACTAGCCTACTAGCGGCTAACCCTGCTAGCTAAGCCCTCATGTGGCTACACAATTCTAAACAGAAAAGGGACACCACAGACAAAGCACTACACAAGAAAGCCAACACTGGGGATACACAGAACAGTACTTACACAAGAGGAAACACAGCCTAACTAAACACTGAACAGGACAGCTCCATGAATCCACTACACAAAGAGAACATAAAGCAAACCAAAAATAGAGCCCTCTTAAAATACACAGGTTAAAAAAAAACCAAAGTATAAACTTAAAGAAACCAAACCAAACAAAAGGAATGACCACTTGACAAGGATAAGGATATACAAAACATATACGCAAACAATGCTCAACCCAGTTTCCCAGAACAAACTGCTATTTATAGAAACTTCAGGTGAGCACTTATCACCTGACCGAGGTGCCTTCTGGGAAACTGAGTCGACCAACAAAACTACAAAAAACGGACAAGACAACAGTGCCCTCTAGTGGAGGTCCCTAACAGTACCCCCCCTTAAAAACGCTACTGGAGGTCCCAGTTACTCTCCACCATTGCCTTGAGTCGTTCCACCTGACTTACAACGCCGACGAGCTGGTTCCCCTAGTAGGATGGGAAGGTGGGCGAAACTGGACTGCCGCCGAAACCAGGCGCCGGAGGCAGTCTCGTGCTTGCCCTCGACGCCGAAGCCGGGTGGTAGATGTGGGACCCCATCAACGCTCTGGGACGGGAAGGGGGGGATCCTCCACTAAGGCACTGGACGACGGTTGGAGCCTCCCCGCAAGGCTCTGGAACGGAGGTTGGAGCCTCCCCGTGAGGCTTGGGAGCGGAGGTTGGAGCCTCCCCGTGAGGCTTGGGAGCGGAGGTTGGAGCCTCCCCGTGAGGCTCGGGAGCGGAGGTTGGAGCCTCCACGTGAGGCTTTGGAAGACAGTTGGAGCCTCCCAGTGACACTCTGGAAGACGGTTGGAGCCTCCCCGTGAGGCTTGGGAGCGGAGGTTGGAACCTTCCCGTGAGGCTCTGGAACGGAGCTTGGAGCCTCCCCGTGAGTTATCTCTCCTCTTTTGCTCTCCCCTCTCCTGTTCTCTCTCCCCCTCTCTGTCTTCCCTATCCCCCCTCCCCCTCTCTCTTTCCCTCTCTCTGTCGAGCTACACATGTCGTTCCTGAGCTGCCATTGATCCAGACTCCCTCTGCCCTCTGGACCTTCCTGACTCAACCTGGTGCCCTGCTCCTGGTTGGAGATCTCGTCACATGGATGTCACGTGTGTCTCTTTGGGATGCGTCCGATGTCTGGGGACGGTTTCACTCTACTAGGAAGACGGTTCTGACCTTGCATGATGTTGACGGCCGTTTCTCTGCGGACTCGATAGTTCAGGACTGGAATTTCCTACAAGTCTACCCGAGCCCCCAATAACTACCTGGACTCCATATTAATATCAATTAACATCTATTAACAACTATTATATTGAACTGCCTGCCACCCAACACACAGTATGAATGCAGATCAATTTCTGCTTTTTGTTCACCCAAATGAGGATGGGGTCCCTGTTCAGTTCTACTGCCATCTCAGGGAATTTTTCCTTGCCACTGTCGCCCTCGGCTTGCTCTTCAGGGACTATCTGACCATTTTTTGATTCATACACATTCACATTTCATACAAACTTAAATAATTCTTTTGATTGTGTAAAGCTGCTTTGCGACGATGAAAATTGTTTAAAGTGCTATACAAATAAAATTGAGTTGAATTAAATTGAATGTGAGCAACAGCTGCTACTCGGCGTGTGAACAGAAATAGGACAAGCAGGATTTGGTGGATAATCTCCGAACAGGGGAATAAGGTACCGTCTGTTTATTTTTGGTTTGTTGCTCTTAGGAGTGAAACAACCAGTGAGTTTTTAGTCTCACCGACCCCAAGCACCAAATTAGGCCTCCAACGTTTTGTTTCAAGTAATTTTGATCATTTATTTAAACATTAAACTAATTAAAAAAGGGAAAGCCAATTGATTTACTTTATATGGAACTTTAATATTTGTTTCATTTGTTTTATTGTTTAATTAAACTTAAATATATATTTTTCTAAACAGCCTTAGTTATTGTTTATTACTGTTTATGCATAGAAAACACTATTGTGACTTTAAATTGTGAGTGCACATGTATGTTTTATTCTGTACTTATAGTATTTTTTATTTAGCATAAGAGGTATACAGTATATTGTCATAATGACCAAAGTCTTATTATATTAAAATAATAGAATAATCTGAGTTATCATAAAAGTAAGATAGAGTAAAAAAAACTCAGGGCCCCTTTCTACATATGTTCACAGTAGACAGGCTACATAAAATGGAGGCACCGCTGGGATAAGTCTTGGGTATCTAAGGTTAAAATAGTTACTAAAACAAAGACTGAGATAACTTAAAAAGATGGCAGACAAGAAGAAGTTAGTGTCTGACCTGAGAAGGTGGTGCAGAGGTGAAGGTTTGGATGAAGCTCATGCTCATTACAGATACAGTTCCAGTTTCAAATGAAGACTTTAATAGCAGGTTAGAATTATTGCTGCAGTCCGAGGGCAAAACTAAAGAGGATATTAGAGCTCTGTTGCCAGGTGCACAACCATCCACTAGCTCTGCTGATCTAGTAATACAGGCGTTTGGTGATTTCTTGGACAAGACCAATAAACCATCACCTGAAGGAGGATATAGATGGTTGTGCAGCTTCTCAGGAACACAACCTGTTCCAGCAGATGAGTGTATGAACACTGGCTTGAACTAGGGTGGCTGATGGTAGAGGAGAGTGAATGCACAGATAGAGAGAAAAGACGCAGGTTGATGGAAAGCTTAAAGAGTCCTATACTTGAAATTGTTGAAGCTGTATGAGTTAGCGACCCTGATGCTAAACCTACTGAGTACTTGGAAGTCCTCGAAAGTGGTTTTGGAACTGCAGAATCCGGAGATGATTTGTATTTTGCTTTTCGTCTGATGCAGCAGCAACTTGGAGAGAAACTGTCAGAGTTCCTCAGACAATTAGAGCGCACTCTCTCTAAAGTGGTGCAGTGGGGTGGCTTCCCCAAACCAATATGGATAAAGCTCGTGTGGAACAGCTGCTGAGAGGTGCAGTTGCTTCTGACCTTATGCTGATTCAGCTTCGCTTAAGAGAGCGAAAGACTGATCCCCCTACATTTCTGAGACGCTTGAGTGAAATAAGAGCTGAGGAGGAATATGAGGCTTCCAGGATGAGGATTAACACTTCAGTACATGCAATACAAACAAAACAGACAGCTGATGTGATTCAAAGCCTAAAAGCTGAAATAAAAGAGCTTAAGTCCATTATTTCGTCTGTTGTGGTTCCACCAGTGGAAACTCAGGATGAGTGTTCTACAAATGCGCTTTTAGTTACTGCACTGGCAAATGAAAGGGGTCAAGATTGTGAACTTAGAGCTTTAAAGAAACAAGTAAAAAGACTACAGCACAAACTAAATAAGAAAGTCACTGCAGCAGGTACTTCAGTCAATCCGTCTACAGTTTCAACAGTTGAAGCTTCACCTAAGGCGAGTAGTTTTCCTAGTAGACCCTTTAGACCCTCTGAGGATCAGTTTTGCTACCGGTGTGGAGGAAATGGACACTTTGCAGCAAAGTGAATCAAACTAAAGTTATTAAAAGACTGATTCATGCCTTAAAGCTATCAAGAGAAAATCAGCCTTTTACTAACAGGTTTGGGGGACTGAAATTAATTGTATAGTTAAGAGAAGTCTTGTAATCACACCTGAGAACACAGGAATACCTGAAGGTTTGATTGGGCCACCTAGTATAATACAATTAATAGTCAATGGCCATCCCTGTGATGCTCTGTTTGACAGTGGCTCACAAGTTACCATCATATTTGACCAGTGCATCCTGTGTCTGGTCTTGCTCTCTGGGGTTTAAGTGAGTCAGGAGTGAGTTTTCCCTACCGTGGCTACATTGTAGTAGACCTTGAGTATCCAGCAGAAATCACTAGAACCTGTAAGACTGTAACAGTTCTTGCTCTCATTTGTCCCAGCCTCCGAACTGCAGAACAGACTCCTGTCATTGTTGGTACAAACACCAGTCATGTCAGAAGCCTAATCAAGCAATGCAGAGAAAGTGGCTTAGATATCACTCGGACATTAGGGATAGAAGCTGACCATGCAGATGAGATTGCAGCTAACAATTTGGCTCCTCCCATCTGTGTTCAAGATGACAATATTAGTGTGGTGACGTGGCAAGGTTCTGGTTCTCTGACTTCACCCCCTGGGGAAGATTTACAAATTGTTTGTGAAGTTGACTTCAAGCAGCTGGTGGGCAAAGAAATCCTGATGGTTGATGCATCCTCATCAGTTTCACTTCCAGCCAGTGTGTTATTGCAACCCATGGTGGTTCCAAGCTATGCAGTGAATGTCACCAACTTTAGAATATTAGTACAGAACTAGTCCTTAAAGGAGACAATTGTACTAGTAGGAACAGTGATGGGACATGTGTACCCCACCGAAACTGTCACTGCTGTTTCTTCTGTAAAAAAAAAAAAAACAGTTTTGATGTCAACCAGATTAATATTTTGGAGTCTCTCCTGTTGCAGAGGAATGGAAAGAGTGACTGAGACAGAACCTGTTCCAAAAATCCAATGTTTTCTCCCTGACTGAATGGGATGTTGGGTTAGCTAAAGGTGTAGAGCACACCATCTGATTGACTGATCCCAGACCTTTCAAACAACGCTCTCGGCAACTTACCCCTGCTGACATTGATGATGTGAAGAAACACCTGCAGGAGCTCCTCTGTGCAGGCATTATTAAGGAGTCTCGTAGCACCTATGCTTCCCCAATTGTGATTGTACGGAAGAAAAATGGGACTATCAGGATGTGTATTGATGACAGTTCCTGATCAGTATACCACACCTTGCATCAATGACGCGCTGGACTCCTTGTCTGTAAGCAAGTGGAAAAGACAGTTTGTGATATGAACTTGCTCCAGGTCCTTGTTTACCTTGATGATTTAATTATCTTTGGAAAGACTTTGGAAGAACATCTCAAGATTCTTGACCGACTTGAGGAGTTGAAGATCTCACTAGACAAGTGTCAGTTTTGTCAGCCTAAGGTGAGATATCTTGGACACATTGTGTCTGCTGATGGTGTCTCACCTGATCCAGAAAAGATTAAGGCTGACACGAACTGGCCACAACCTACTGACCTAAAAACTTTTAAATCGTTCTTGGGTTTTTGTGGGTATTACCGGAGATTTATCGCCAACTATGCTTCCATTGTCAGGTCGCTGAATGAGCTAACTAAAGGTTATGCCCCCACCCAAAAGAGCAAAAAACATAACTAAGATCCTACCAAGTGCACAAGAGTCAGAGCCTTTTGGCAGCAGATGGGATCAGTCTTGTAATGATGCATTCCACCAGATCATCTACTGTCTGACCCATGCACCAGTGTTAGCATTTGCTGATCCTGAGAGGCCATACATCCTACATGTGGATGCTAGCTTGCAAGGGATTGGAGCTGTTCTCTACCAGGAGTATCCAGAGGGTTTAAGACCTGTAGCATTTGCCAGCAGGAAGCTGAGCCAGTCTGAGAAATGTTACCCAATACACCAGTTGGAGTTCTTATCTCTTAAGTGGGCTGTGGTGGATAAGTTTCACGATTACCTATATGGGGCACGGTTCACCATATGTACTGATAACAACCCCTTAATGTAAGACTCACAACAGTCAAACTTAATGCGGTTGGACACAGATGGCTCGCTGCCTCATCTACATATGATTTTAATGTGCAATACAGACCTGGCAAGCACAACATAGATGCAGATCTTCTTTCTAGAAACTTTCCTGATGGAAATTACACTACAGATTGGGAGACAATACCACAGGATGGTGTTAGGTCCATATGTCAATGAGTCGATACCCCCCGGATCTTTAGCTAGTTTAACCAGATACGTGGATCAGTTAGGATCATCCCCTGATTGTATTCCTGACATCTACACATATCCAGTGCAAATGGAATTAAAGTCGTTAGAGCACATGTCAAAACCAGAACTCGTACGCGCAAAAGAATGATGCAGTAATAGGACCTGCTGTCCAAGCTGTCCATAAATGGCCAGAGAACAGTGAAAATAATACAGAATTTGGTCAGTTGAAACGAGAAGCGAATAAGTTGATGCTAAAGGAGGGCCTACTCTATAGGTTGAATAAATGACTTTCAGGCGAAGAGGACACACATCTTGTCTTGCCAAAAGAGTTTTGTGAAGCCGCGGTGAAATCAATGCAAAATGATCTAGGACACCTGGGTATAGAAAGAACCACTGATCTGCTGAGAAGTAGATTTTTCTGGCCCAGAATGTCAAGAGATGTAGAGCAATTCCTAAAGAATTGTAGAAAATCTATCACTCGTAAGACCCCTGTCCAAAGAGTAGCAATGGACAAATGGATCTTGTATGTATTGACTTTCTTTCAATGGAACCAGATTCCAAAGGCATGAGCAATGTTTTAGTGGTTACTGACCATTTGACCCACTATGCTCAAGCATTCCCTACAAAGAAACAAAAGGCTCAAACTGTAGCAAAGATCTTGATTGAAAAGTATTTTGTACATTATGGCCTGCCTGCTAAGATCCATTCTGATCAGGGCAGAGACTTCGAGAGCCATTTGATCAAAGATTTCTTGAACATGATGGGAGTCCGTAAATCATGGACGATCACCCACAGGGAGATCCACAGCCAGAGAGGTTCAACCGAAACTTTACTAGCAATGGTAGGAACACTGAGCCAAGAAAAGAAACGCCAATAGAGTCAACATGTGCGACATTTGGTACATGCCTACAATAGCACTAAATGTGATATGTGCTACAGGGAATTCACCCTACTTCTTGATGTTTGGCAGAAAAGATAGACTTCCAGTAGACTTGTGCTTTGGTACATCTCCAGATGGGAAAGGAGATGGTCACACAAAATATGTGGCAAAGTTAAAGGAAGACTTGCAGAGAGCTTACCAGCTAGCCTCTGAAAACGCAGACAAGACTCACCAAAAGAATAAGAAGTCATATGATAAGAGGGTGGGTTTTCAGTCACTGGAAACAGGTGACAGAGTGTTACTCAAGAACCTGGGGCTGAAAGGCAAACACAAGTTACGGACACAATGGAGTCCCATTCCCTACATTGTAGTGGGGAAAATGCCCAACTTGCCTCAAGACAATCCATAGAGATCACATCCTGCCGGGTGTGGGTGTGTCTCCCAAGGATGGAGAAGGATGGTGATACGCCTAAACGGCCAAAGACTAGAGCTAAGACTTCCAAGAAATGGATGCAAACTTCCCTGGAATCTCAGACAATCTCACAGGGGTCCCAAGATTCAGATTCGTCCTCTGACTCCAAGTATTGTAGACCCACCAGACCCCGTTATACGCGTTCAGAAAATGTGAAGCAAACAGCCAGAAGGGCTGTAGAGCTCTCAGCTTCTCTAGAAGAGGAGGCAAGTGCCGAGGCAAGAACGATGGTCAGGAAGATGGTTCAGGAGAGGAATCTCAGCATGAAAGAGAAAGGAGATTAGTCAGGATTCTCATTCAAGTGATCCAGGTCAAGAAGAGTCTGGACCTGACACAGATTCTGATACTACTGATACACCATGCCCAAAGGAACCAGACAGTTCTAATGTTTTGGGAAACAGAAGGTCTAGAGACACTGACGCACGTCCAAAGAGAGCTGTAAAGCCTATTGTCAAGTTAACATATGATGAGCCAGGTAAAGGCCGAGATCAGCCAATTACCATTATACACAGAGGTGTTGTGATTAAAATTGGAAAAGGATAGAAAAGAAGATAAGTGTTAGCCACCTTTCCTGCTTCCTGTTGTTGAGTTAAAAGTTAAGTCTGTTGAGGACACCAGACATTCAGAAGGGGGAGGGTGTAGCCCAGAAAACAGAAGGTTAATAGGTATAGATGTATAAATAAGTAATGCATAAATAAGTTTTATTAATAAGTATGTGATTTATATGGTTACATATTGATTTACTAGTACATGGTTAAAAACAGATATTGCTTATTGTGCTTTAAAAATGCCAAGTTCATGGTATAAAATGTCATAACTGTTATGTTAAAAATGTGCAAGATATATATGTATACTTATGAGCTCATTTTCTAAAGATTGTATAAGATCGAACAGGCTTTTATTTATTTATTTATGTTAAAACCGGAAATCTGGGGCAGAAGAATAACGAAAAAAAGACAGAGAAGAAAAGAGACGGAGAGGAGAAGCATGCTACTGATGCAGTTACAAAGTGAACAGGTTTAAGTTGTGTTCTATCAGAGTTTAATTGCAAGTGTTAGAGTTGTAATGTTTGGGATCTACTTTCAGTAGCGTACAAACACCTTCTAGGTATTGTTGGGGCATGCGCAGTAATTCTGTTGCACTAATATGGAAAGCGTGCGTGTTGTTTTCTGCTGTGCTTACAGATTTTCTGCTTAAGTGTTACAGATGCGGCAAACCCTCTCATGATGCAAATGATCGCTGGTTCAAGGACAAAAGATGCAGGAAGTGTAATAAAACAGGACAAATAGAAAGGGTGTGCAAACAAAAATCAGATGGCAAGTCGACACATAAGGTGAAACCACTAAACAGGAAGCCCAAGTACAAGGTAAAGCATGTACAGTATGTCGCTAAGATTGAAAGTGGGCCAGGAACTGAACCTGATGCAAATTATCTGGCCTGTTTAGAACTACATAGTAACGCAATTTCTTCGACTTGAAAGAAAACGCAATGCCGAAGTTTAACAAAACCCGCCCAGTACCGTATTCACTGCGTCCAAAGGTGGAAGCGGAATTGCAAAGTCTGGTGGACTGTGGAGTTTTGTCAAGAGTTGAGTGGAGTGATTGGGCTACGCCCATTGTGCCTGTCATCAAGAAAGGAAAGACTGAGGCTGTGCGTATATGTGGAGACAGTGCAGTACCCCCTGCCACGCATTGAGGACATCTTTGCATCATTGTCAGGAGGACAAAAATTCTCAAAGATTGACTTAGGACATGCTTATCTTCAGATGGAAGTCGAAGAGACAAGCAAGAAGTTCCTCAGAATCAACACACACAAGGGGCTATTTCAGTACAACAAATTGGTTTTTGGCGTAGCATCAGCTCCAGCAATATGCCAAAGAGCTATGGATCAAGTGCTACAAGACATACCGGGAACACAATGCTATCTTGATGACATCATCATAACTGTAAGAATGATGAAGAACACCTTGAAAATCTCTCAAAGGTACTAACAAGACTTGGTGCATATTGCTTGCGTGCAAAGAAAAGCAAGTGTGAGTTCTTCAGGGACAAAATCTCATATTGTGGTCATGTGATAGACAAGCATGGTCTACACAAATCACCAGAGAAAACTGAAGCAGTGCTCCATGCACCAAAACCAGAAAATGTGTCACAGCTAAAGTCAACTATTACCACAAGTTTCTCCCAAACCTATCCACACTGCTTCACCCATTGAATACACTACAGCAGATCGGAAAAAAATGGGAGTGGACTGAGGTGGACAAGATCTTTCCTGGTACAAAGCATTTAACGAAACAAAAAGACTGATTACATCAGATGAAGTACTGACCCACTATGACCCAGTACAACCCATTAGACTAGCATGTGATGCAAGTCCCTATGGGATAGGGTGTGTCTTGTCACACGTCATGGTGGATGGATCTGAACGCCCCATTGCCTATGCGTCAAGATCGCTGACATGTGCAGAGAACAACTATGCACACATCAACCGTGAGGCCGTAAGTTTAGTGTGGGGTGTCAAAAAGTTCCACCATTATCTTTTTGGGAGATGGTTTACACTTGTGACAGACCACCAACTGGGTAACGATCTTTAACCCCCGCAAGGGCATTCCAGTGGTTGCAGCAGCTCATTTACAATGCTAGGCGCTATTCCTGGGAGCCCACAGCTACAACATTGAGTTTAAAGGGACCAAGCACCATTGTAATACAGACGGATTGTCACGGCTGCCACTGTGAACAACCCGAAGAAGGACGGTCCCGCAGAGGTGTACCATACAACAGTGGTGAGTCAGCTGCCAGTTGCAAATGTGGAAATTCAAAGACAAACAAAGCCTGATCCCAGCTTGTCAAAAGTCTTCGAAATCACACTACAGGGATGGCCAGTTCATGGTAATCCCCTGTTTCCAGAGTTTTCATCTCAACGTGACCAACTCTCAGTGTGCCAGGGAACCCTGTTGTGTGGATCTTGCATAGTGGTTCCATCAAAGCTACGCTCCAGAGTTTTAGAGACTTTACATGAAGGGCACCTAGGCACAGTTAAAATGAAAAATCTAGCCCGTAGCTATGTCTGGTGGCTGGGCATTGATAAACAAATTGAAGACATCACTAAAACATGTTCTGGTTGTCAAAAGGTTCAGAATGAGCCACAGAGTGTGCCCTTTCATCCATGGGAGTGGCCTTCAGCCCCCTGGCAAAGAGTGCACATAGATTTCGCTGGCCCATTTATGAACTCCATGTTTCTGATTGCAGTGGATGCCCACTCCAAGTGGCCAGAGGTGATACCAATGAAATCTACTACTTCAGAAAATACTGTGAGTGCTCTGAGGACCATCTTCTCTCGGAATGGCCTACCTGAACAGATTGTGAGTGACAACGGACCACAGTTTACCTCTGATGGCATCAAACATATCAGGTCAGCACCACACCATCCAGCTACAAACGGCTTAGCTGAGAGGTTTGTTCAAACTTTCAAAAGGGCTGTTAAAGATATGAACCAGGAGAATTTAACCCTACAACACAAGATGGACAACTTTCTCTTCAGCTAGAGAAACTCTGTCCATGGTACAACAAACCAAACACCTACTATGTTGTTTATGAACCGCAACCTCAGGTCTCGCATAGGGCTCCTGAAACCAAACCTGAGACAGGAAGTACAAAATAAACAGTTCACCCATCTACCAACAACATCAAGAAGAGACTTTGAGGTTGGACAGGAAGTCTTGGCACGGGACTACAGAAAAGACAAATGGATGCCTGGTAAAATAATTACAAAGACTGGGCCTCTCTCATACACCATTGATGTTGGAGAGCAGAGTACTTGAAGATGTCATGTGGATCAGATCCCGAATGCTGAGCCAACTGTTAAATCCTCACCACCCCAAGATCTTTCCTTAAGTGCTGATCAGAATGTTGTTGTGGATAAGACGCCTACTATTAATGTTTCCACCCAGAGCCCATCTACTATGCAAGCTACACCACAGCTCCAGAGGCGTTATCCAGGCACAGAACACCTCCTAAGAGACTGGACTTGTGAATGCCCTGATTTTTCACAACACAGATTGCTGTGCGTTTTTAAAAAAAAAATCTTATCCTGTAAGGATGTTATTGTTTGTATTGTTAAATGGGGGGGGGGGGGGTGGGGGGGGGGTTGGATAGTGATCTAAAAAGGGAGGAAGTGTAATGTTTGGGATCTACTTTCAGTAGCGTACAAACACCTCCTAGGTATTGTTGGGGCATGCGCAGTAATTCTGTTGCACTAATATGGGAAGCGTGCGCATTGTTTTCTGCCATGCTTTTTTTTTTTTATAGTAAAAACGAATGAACCTACAGTCACTGCTCCGCCTCCTCATTTCTTATGAAGTTGTCACAGACACAACAAGAGTGTCGGTATGATAATCTAAAACAATGCAAACTTCTGTGAGAGACTGAGAAGTTCGGATAGAATTTCCTTGAGTTTTATATTTTCTGGATACCACCTCGTTAATACAGCGAGGGAAGTTTAGCAACGTGAACAGATTGAGCGAGTTAGCTAAGCCAGCTACACGTGCTTCGGTGGACTGTTGCTAATCGGAAGATACAGAATAACTGCATGGACGTGATCAACAGCTGCTACTTGCCGTGTGAACAGGAATAGGACAAACAGGATTCGGTGGATAATCTCCGAACAGGGGAATAAGGCACAGTCCGTTTATTTTTGGTTTGTTGTTCTTAGGAGTGAAACGACCAGTGAGTTTTTGGTCTCACCGACCCCAAGCATCGCATCAGGTTTGCAACGTTTTGTTTCAAGTAATTTTGGACATTTATTTGGACATTAAACTAATTAAAAAAGAGAAAACCAATTGATTTACTTTATATGAAATTTTAATATTTGTTTAATTTGTTTTATTGTTTAATTAAACTTAAATATATATTTTTCTAAACAAGCTTAGTGATTGTTTATTACTGTTTATGCATAGAAAATGTCATGATTTATGTCCTGTCTGAACTTTTTCTCACGCTGTCACCACTGACATGTGCCTTTATTTTTCTTACCTGTCATGTGTTTTTTCCCACGGTCCCGTTTCCACCCCTCCTGCGCACCTGTTTCCTATCCTCTGCTGATTACTCCAGCGATTTAAGCACGCTCTGCATGCTGCTTAAATCGCTGGATTATCTTGTGTGTTACGTACCTTAATTTTCTCACGTTTTCTTTTTCTCGTGTTCACGTTACCAAGTCCGCTTTGTTTTTCAGTTCTCGATTTTTTTCTCTAGTCTCGGATTTGTTCGCCTCACTCTTTTGATCTCCCGGTTTTGATCTCGCGCTTTCTTACTTTTGACCGCGGATTTTTTATTTTATTTTTTGGATTGTTGCTCCGCTGCTTGATTTTCCAGTTACCGATTTAACGCTTCCGCATTCCGCTATTTGACCTACACTTCCGCATTCCGACTGCACTCCTGTTTAACGTTGCTGTCGCTCATCTGCGCTTGGATTCACTTCGTTCCGCTTCGCCCCGTGACAGAATAATCCAGCCAGCGATATGAATCCAGCAGATGTTGACCGCATGAAATCGGCGCTGGAGAGTCAAGGCGCACTTCTCGGAGCTCATCTGGCAGGAGCTGCTCAACACAAAGCTAACCCTTGCTGACGTCATGACCCAGCTCCAACAGCTCCAACTCTCTCCAGTGCAAAGTGGGGGCTCCTGCATGCAACGAAAACCACAACTCCCCGCCCCTCCCACCTATGAAGGAGATCCAGGCACTTGTCAATCCTTCCTCTCTCAGTGCATGCTGATATTTGAGCTCCAGCCCTCCACGTTTTCCACTGAACGCTCAAAGGTCGTGTACGTGATAACTCTCCTCTCAGGACGAGCTCGGGAATGGAGCACTGCACTCTGAGATGCTCACGACCCCTGCTGCTCCAACTACAAAGATTTTGCTAAAGAGATGAGGAGGGTGTTCGATCGCTCATGTCACGGCAGGGAGGCAGGTGACAAGTTGTTAAAGCTCCGCCAAGGTTCACATTCAGCCTATGACTATGCCATTGAGTTCCAGACCCTAGCTCTCCCCAGTGGGTGAAATGGTCGGGCCCTGAGTGACACCATTTTCGAAGGACTGACTGAGACACTCCATGACGCACTAATCTCCCACGAACTTCCCTGGTCACTCCAAGAACTCATGGATCTGGCTGGCCGAGTGGATTCACGCCTCCACCTTCGAAATTCAGCCAGACTCTCACCACCCAGAGACCTACCATGAACTATCCTTCAGGAGGAACCCATGCGACTTGACAGAACCCATATCTCCCCTGAAGAACGCCACCGCCGCCAAGTGGAGGGTGCCTGCTTCTACTGTGGGAGATCTGGTCATCAACTCAAGAACTGTCCTGTAAAAAGGAGGCGTCCTCTAGTCCAGCTTGGTCTTCCTCATTCACGAGCATCAAACTCAAAAATCGATCAAACCCCCCCCCCCCACGCCTCCCAAGGGCCGTTTATACTCTCTGTCACCCAGGGAATGGGAGGTAATGAATCACTACACCTTGGAATCCCTTGCGGTGGGGATCATTCGCCCTTCCTCCTCCCCGGGGAGGGCTGGCTTCTTTTTTGTGGGTAAAAAAGATGGTTTCCTTCATCCGTGCATTGATTATAGAGGCCTTAATGAGATCACGGTGAAGAACCGATATCCCCTTCTGTTGATGGCGACCGCCTTTAAACTCCTCCAGGGAGCTAAGATTTACACTAAACTAGACCTACGCAATGTTTACCACCTCGTCCGAATCCGGGAGGCTGACGAATGGAAGACTGCTTTTAACACCCCAACAGGACACTATGAGTACCTGCTGGTGCCGTTCGGCCTGACCAACACGCCAGCCGTCTTTCAGGCCCTCATCAACAACGTACTCCGGGATTTCTTGAATTCATCTGTGTTCGTCTATCTGGATGACATTCTGATCTTTTCTCGAGACCTAGAGGAGCACCAGCTTCATGTTCGACAGGTGCTGCAAAGACTCTTAGAAGACTCTTAGAATTGTGAGAAGTGCGAATTTCACACAACCACCACCACATTCCTGGGGTTCGTCATTGGTCCCTCAGGCATCAAAATGGAGCCTGCAAAGCTCCAGGCAGTCACGAATTGGCCCACGCCCACTACAAGACCAGGAGCTTCAGAGATTCTTGGGATTCGCCAACTTTTACCGCCGCTTCATCCGGGGCTACAGCTCCATTGCTGCTCCCTTAACAGCCCTGACTTCTCCCGACGCATTTCTGTTGGGACATGAACACCGAAAAAGCCTTCTCTGAACCCAAGAAACGGTTCACATCTGCCCCAATCTTGACCATTCCAGACCCGTCACGTCAGTTTGTCGTGGAAGTCGACGCCTCCAGCACAGGGGTAGGAGGTGTACTTTCCCAAAGAGCTGTGCACGACAATAAGCTGCACCCCTGCTCTTTCTTCTCATATCGTCTAACCCCTGCCGAGGCGAACTACGGCATCAGCAATCAAGAACTACTGGCCATCAAACTGGGCCTTGAAGAGTGGAGACACTAGTTAGAACGGACGGAGATCCCATTTCTGGTCTGGACCGACCACAAAAACCTGGAATACCTACAGAATGCCAAGAGGCCAAATTCTCGCCAGGCTTAGTGGTCACTGTTTTTTGCCCGGTTCAACTTTATCCTCTCCTATCGTCCTGGGTCCAAGAACTCCAAGCCAGATGCGCTCTCCAGGCAGTTTTCCCCTACTCATGACTCTGCTGCCAATGAGACCATCATTCCCCCGTCATGCTTGCTCGCAGCAGCCAAGCTTGATATTGAGACCAAGGTCCAGCAAGCCCTGTCTCATGAACCTGGGTCAAGTAACGTGCCGCCTAACCGCTTATTTGTCCCACTTTCTCTACGTTCTCAGGTCCTGGAATGGGCACACAGCTCCAAGCTCTTCTGCCATCCCGATTCAGCTCGAACCCTGGTCCAAGTCAAGCAGCACTTCTGGTGGCCCACGGTAAAGGAGGACACTTCCAGCTTTGTGGCGTCATGCGATGTCTGTGCTAGGTGCAAACACACCAACACCGCACCGGCAGGACTTCTCAGACCACTACCAATCCCATCCCGTCCATGGTCTTACATTGCCCTGGATTTTGTCACAGGGTTACCCTCCTCTGACGGCCACTCGTGCATCATGACTGTGGTGGATCGGTTCTCTAAGGCCGCACACTTCGTTCCACTACACAAACTCCCATCTGCTAAGGAGACTGCTGACCTCTTGATCATGCATGTTTTCAGGCTGCACGGTCTCCCCAAAGACATCATTTCCGACCGTGGGCCCCAGTTCACCTCTCAATTTTGGAAGGCATTTTGCAGATTCATTGGAGACGTGCCCAGTCTGTCCTCTGGTTTTCACCCCCAGTCCAATGGTCAGACTGAAAGAAAGAACCAGTCCCTCAAGGTAGCCCTAAGGTGCATGGCTTCCTGAGATGTCACCTCTTGGAGCAAGTTTTCGCCTTGGGTGGAGTACGCCCACAACTCCCAGGTATCGTCATCTACTGGTTTGTCTCCCTTCCAGTGATGTCTGGACTATCAACCACCACTGTTCCCGTCACAGGAGGAGGAGGTCAGTGTCCCATCTCCCCAAGATACAAGAGACAGGCCGACCGGAAACGCTCTCAGGCTCCCAAGTACAGGGTGGGGCAGAGGGTCATGCTTGCCGCCAGAGACATCCCCCTAAAGACCACCTGCCGCAAACTCTCCCCTCGCTATCTCTGTCCCTTCACAATCACTAAAATAGTCAATCCCTGCGCGTTTAAACTCTTGCTCCCCTCAACTATGCGGCAGATCAACCCTACATTCCACGTGTCTCAGCTACGCCATGAAAGCACTTTTGCACTTAGCAATATTACTGTTCAACAGTGCTGCTGCTAGGAGACACTGCTGTCAATCAGTGTATAACTGGTCGAGTATGTGAATTTATTACAAGGCTTGAGGTGTGCAGCTGGAAGCCGGGAGAGGTTCGACTCCCTCGACTATGGCTTATCTTCACGTCTCGGCACGGACACCACGCTCACGGATTTAATGGCTCTCGACCCAACGCGCGCTCTCTCTCGACTAAGGCTTATCTTCACATCTCGGCACGGACACCACGCTCACGGATTTAATGGCTCTCGACCCAACGCACACGTTTTCTCGACCACGGCTTTTCTCCATGTCTCGGCATGAATACCACGCTCACAGATTCAACTGCTCTCGACCCAACTTGCACGCTCCTCCTCCTGCACAGCTAATCGACTCCACGCTCTTCCAACAGACCTGTGCTCACACATCTGTCCTACAGCCTGAGCGCAGTGCCTGCTCAGCCTCTGCACCTGCATCTGAATCTACCTCAGCTGCTAACGAAAGCCCCAAGTCACTGACAGAATAATCTGGCCACTATGGATCCAGCAGGAGTGGACAGGATGAGGCAAGTGATGGAGAATCAAGGCGTTCTCCTTGGTAAACATCAGGAGGAGCTTGTCACCACCAGGCAGACACTCGCGGACGTCACAGCCCAAATGCAGCGAGAGCCACGCCTGCCAGCTCGTCTCACTTACGGGGGAGAACCAGGTACTTGTAGATCTTTTCTATCCCAGTGCCCTCTAATTTTTGAGCTTCAGGCCTCCACCTTCCATTCAGAAAGGTCTCGGGTAGCATATGTTATCACTCTCCTCACTGGGAGGGCCCGAGAATGGAGCAGCGCACGACCCATATTGTGACAGTTTTGAGGTCTTTTCTGGAGAAATGAGGATCCCATGTCGGCAGGGAGGCTGGAGCTAAACTTTTACACCTACGCCAATGATCACGCTCTGCCTATGACTACACCATAGAATTTCAGACTTTAGCCGCCTCAAGTGGATGGAATGACAGAGTTCTAACAGACATCTTCCTGAAGGGACTGTCGGAGGCACTCAAGGATGAACTAGTCTCCCACGAACTTCCTTCTGAGCTCCATGAACTCATGGACCTCACTGGGAGGATCGACATCTTCGTTCAAGACGACCGACCCGGAGATCACCCCCCGGCAGGAGACAAACACCACCCAGGACGTGTCACCCGTTCTCTCCTCCAACAACGACTAATCAGGAGGAGCCCATGAAGCTGGGCATAACCCGCATCTCGGATGAGGAGAGATGCCGCCTGGAGAGGGCCTGCTTCTATTGCGGGGGTTCAGGTCACATGCTCAAGAGCTGTCCGTTATAAGGAGGCGCCCTCTAGTCAGCCTGGGAGCTCTAGAGGGCGCTCCTTCCGACAAATTCCCAGAACCTCGCCCCCTGCTCTCTGTTAAACTTATTATTGGCGGCCAAGCGTATTCCATTCAAGCACTCGTTGATTCCGGCTCTGACCGGAATCTGATCAGCTCAGCCATGGTCAGAGCATTACAGATCCCGTGCACTTCATTGGATCTTCCACTGGCAGTCCGAACCCTGGATGGAAGCCCCCTACTGGCCATCACTCACAGGACTCATCCACTCACTTTGAGAACATCGGGGAATCATTCTGAGGAGATTTGCCTTTTTGTGATCAATAAGACACACGCCGCTCTGGTTCTCGGTCTCCCATGGCTAGCTCTACATGGTCCTCAGATCGACCGGATCAAGCATGTTATCACGGGTTGGAGCCCCTCTTGCGCCACGTTGTGCACTCCCCACTCCCGTCGCTCCCAAGGACACTCCGGATATCTCCAAGGTTCCCTCTCATTATCATGATCTCAAGCAGGTTTTCAGCAAGACCCGGGCCACGTCGCTTCCACCGCATCGACCCTACGACTGCCCCATTGACCTCCCAGGGTACCTCTCCGCCCAAGGGTCGACTGTACTCCCTGTCCCGCCAAGAGAGAGAGTCAATGAACACATACATCACAGAATCCCTCGCCGCTGGAATCATCCACCCATCCTCCTCCCCTGTGGGGGCAGGTTTTTTCTTTGTGAAAAAAAAAGACAATTCCCTTCGTCCATGTATCGATTACAGGGGGCTAAATAAAATCACTGTCAGGAACTGCTACCCACTCCCACTCATGGTCTCTGCCTTTGAGCTTCTCCAGGGGGCCAATATCTTCACATGCTTACCACCTCGTACGTATCCGTGAGGGTGATGAGTGGAAGACAGCCTTTAACACCCCTACGGGGCACTACGAGTATTTGGTGGCCCGCTTTGGTCTGACCAACACCAATCCCTCATTAATGACAACAAGATGCATACGTGCGCATTTTACTCCCGTCACCTATCTCCAGCTGAGAGAAACTATGATGTAGGGGACCAAGAGCTCCTGGCCATCAAGCTAGCTCTGGAGGAGTGGAGACATTGGCTGGAGGGAACTGATCTCCCATTTCTGGTGTGGACCGACCATAGGAATCTGGAGTACCTGCGCACCACCAAGAGACTCGGTGGTCATTGTTCTTCTCCAGATTCAACTTTGTCCTGTCCTATCGGCCGGGCTCCAAGAATGCTAAGCCCGACGCTCTCTCACTTCAGTTTTCTCCCTCCCAGGACACCACGCCACACGACACCATCCTCCTGGCCCGTTGTCTCATCGCAGCCCTGGAGCTGGACAAAGAGACCAGGGTTCAACAGGCTCTGGCCGAAGAGCCTGGGCCAAGCAATGTCCCCCCGAATCACCACTTCGTCCCTCTTCGTCTACGCACACAGGTCCTGGAGTGGGCCCACGGGTCCAGACTATCTTGTCACCCGCTGTCTGAAGGCAACAGCTGTATCATGACCATCGTTGACTGCTTCTCCAATCTCGATCCACTTCCCAAACTGCCATCTGCCAAGGAGACCGCAGAGCTACTCATCCTCCACATGTTTCAGCTCCATGGCCTTCCTACTGACATCGTTTCAGACCGGGGCCCGCAGTTCACCTCTCGGTTTTGGGGTTCCTTCTGTAAGCACATTGGAGCCACTCCCAGCCTATCGTCAGGTTTTCATCCCGAGACCAACGGACAGACCAAATGGATGAATCAAGCTTTAGAGGTTTCCCTCTGTTGCATGACGACTCGGGACTCAACCACCTGGAGCAAGGTTCTTCCATGGGTCGAATATGCCCACAACTCTTTACCTTCCGCTTCAACAGGGTTTTCCCTGTTTCAGTGTTGCTCAGGCTACCAACCTCCGCTCTTCCCAGCCCAAGAATTAGAGGTGGAGACTCCCTCAGCCCAACACTTCGTCCGCCGCTGCAAACAGACGTGGCTAGGTGCAAGACGAACCCTGCTACAAAGCATCTTCTCTAACAAAAGAGACAGGCAGATTGCCATTGTCCACGCTCTTGGCACGCTTCCAACAGACCTGTGCTCACACATCTGTCCTACAGCCTGAGCGCAGTGCCTGCTCAGCCTCTGCACCTGCATCTGGATCCACCTCAGCTGCTAACGAAAGCCCCAGGTCACTGACACAAACAGCAAGACAGATATTCATTACGAGTTGTGTAGAAAACACATTTGAATAATTAAAATGAAATCATTCCATATATACTCAACCTTACATGTTTTACTGAGAAACAATCTATTTCTGTCATTATGTCCTAAACTATTGCTAAATAATGGCTTGAGTTTGCTGTTTTTGTTAGCGACCTTGTTAATTAATTAAGATTTCAGAATGTAATGTGAATTTGATGACTCTGGCATTGGGCATTGGTTTAGATATTCAGACTTATAATCACTCTGGTTGATATTACAAAAGACAACAAATAAAACAAATGCTTATCAAGAAGAAAACTCAGAGAAGTGTTTTGTTGTCCAAATGAGCACCATTGGATTCATGAAAAGAAAGTGGACCATTGGTAGATTTTAGATATTTATTCTTACTCTTATATATTCTTATTGTATTTTATCAAGTAAAATCCAACCACACCTTTGTTCCACAGGGTGATGTCCACCTCTTGAAGTCTTTCTGACATGAAGACAAACAGGTTTAAGACTGACTAAGCAAAAATATAAATGTGTTCTGAGAACCCCACACATCACAAAAAAATCTTATTATGCGCCCAGCCAAATCTGGATGATTAAAAAAAATGTCACAAACTTAAAATTAGTTTTTAGTAAAGGAAAATAAAGGGATGAGAAAAACTATGTTTCCTATCAGGAGTGAAGTCTCCCCAGGGTCTACTGCTGACCTCTTGGCCTTCTCCCTCTTTCCCTTTCCCAGAGTCTGCTCTGAGGTGATAAGAGGAACCCTGGAGAGGAACACAGCCCTCCTCTCAATCTTCTCTCTCACGTAAGTGCTGACGGACGACTACAGAAACAAAAACAGGACGTTTACAGCCGAATCATTTTATTCACTTCTTAACCCCTCTCACGTTGTGTAGTGTTACACATTAATAAATCAACTTGCACTTATATGGTCTATAGTTAAACTAAGCTATACATTTACAACTGAATCCAATGCTAACCGTGGATTAACCTAGCAGATTAACCTAGCTAGCATGCTAACAGTATAAAACATTAGAAACACGCACACATTTAGGACAATGCCATTAACACCGCATAGCGATAGAATACAATAACTAGGTAAATAACTTAAAAATATATTTATCATGTTGTAAAATAATAAAAGTTACTTAAGGTCCCACTCACCTCTTAACTGAATGATGTGACAGGGCGATTGCTCAGATTCGGCTGTGTTCCTCCTCCACAACACGCCCCCTTTCTAGATTCTTCCAACTCGGCAAGTTTTCTTGGCTGAACTTTGAAATGTCATCATTATTTAATTCTGATATGTCGCGAATGTGTATTATCAATAATAAAGTATATAAGAGAGTTATAGTACTCCATACTGTCTGAGTTTCTCAATAACGACATACACAAACCGTTAGTGTCTCTGTCTCAGTGTTTATGAGCTGTCGTTTCGGTCAGCGCGCGCATCTCTAAGTTCACGAGAACCAGGCCTGCATCGCTACGGGACTGCATCGCGCGGTCCTGTAGCTATGCAGTTCAAACTCTGGCTGAGGATTAGATGTGATCTTGCAGTCTTATTGGTTGGTGAGGACAAATCGTACAGTGGTGCATATTTAAGCACGTCTCAGTTTTACAATGGAAGAGTATAAGAGGAAGACGTTATTGTTTTTCTTGTACACACGCGATTTGCTTCTACCTGCTTCCAACTGGTTTCTGTTTGCCTGTGCCTGAAAATAAGATGACCGTGGCATTCTTTAATAAACCAAGGATTCAGAATCACAAACTATAATTGAGACATGCTTCACTGAATGAATTTAGTAGGATCCTATAATTCTTAAACCAAACAGTAAACATATTATTATTATTATTATTATTATTGTTATTAATACTACTACTACTACTACTATTACTACTACTACTACTACTATTACTACTACTACTACTAATAATAATAATTATATTTTATTATATAATTTATATATTATTTATAATTATTATTATTATTATTATTATTATTATAATTAATAACAGTTAATCCTGCACTGTTCAATGACTACAAAGTTATAGAATCATATTTTAATATAACTGCATTCCAACTGCATTTAACTGAATTAGTACTGAATAAATAGTACTTCATTGTACTTCACAAAACTGCAGCGTAACTGCAATTTTTATCCCAGAAGCTGCAGTTTTTAAAAAAATATTTTTTACAATAGACAACGTTACAGAACCATATTTCAATACAACTACACTGTAATGCACTCCAACTGCACTGTACTGCACTCCAACTACACTGTACTGCATTCCAACTGCACTCCAACTGCACTGTACTATTAATGTTCGGGACTCAGACACAGTCTCAGTGTTTAAGTCTAGGCTAAAAACCTATTTATTTAGCCAAGCATTTTTGTAAATAGATTAACCTTAGGTAAAGGAGCAGATCTGGGGGACTCATGGACGTAGAGTATTCTGGTGAACTGGTATGTTTAGATGCTGTCCTCCCCACTCTCATTGTTCACTCAGGTTTGTTGACGGTGAGGTGATTGGTTGCTTTACATCTCAGGGAGCCCTCATGTTTGTGTTTCCTTCTGGCTCTCCCTTTTAGTTATGCTGTTATAGTTAGTCCTGCCGGAGTCTCTGCTTGCACTCTGCACTAATATACATTCTCCTTATACATGTTGACTGTGACCATACCTAACTGCCATCTCTTCTTATTTTCTGTTCTCTCCTTTTCTGCTTTCTCCTCTCTCTCTCCCTCTCTCCTTTCCCTCTCTCTGTCGAGCTATACATGTTCGCTCCTGAGTTGCCAGTGATCCAGACCCCTCTGCCTTCTGGATCCGTCTAACCCGTCCTGGAGTCCTGCTTCTGGTTGGAGATCTCGTTGCATGGATGCCCCGTGTGGTCTGCCTGGATTCGTATGGTGGCTGGGGATGGTTTCCATTAAGACTGTCCTATCATCGATTGATGTTCTGGGGACCTGTGACTTCAGTTGTTCGATAGCTCAGGATGGAATCTCCTACAGTCTACCTGAGTCTCCAGGAATAAACTGGACTCCTTTTAATTTTAACACATCTCCTATTACACTGAACTTCCAGTACACATTATTATGCTGATCAATCCCTGCTATCAGTTATCACCCAGATGAGGATGGGTTCCCTGTTGAGTCTGGTTCCTCTCAAGGTTTCTTCCTATTACCATCTCAGGGAGTTTTTCCTTGCCACCGTTGCCCTCGGCTTGCTCATCAGGGACAATC